>NDFZ01004503.1:0-27050 GCA_002192655.3 Mamestra configurata
TTTTCGCCAGGTTTTGGTGATTTTTGTTGGTATTTGCTTCGATTTTCGATTTAACTTCAGGAGAGCGTATAAAACACTGTCACTCTTTTGACAACCGGAACCGGAATCGCGAAGCGAAATTACATTACTTTTACTAAATTAAATCTAAACTTTAGTATAAAACAAATGTCACCTGAAGTCGTTGCTGTGTGACGTTGATAGTAGTTTAAGCGTATAAATAGGCTCGCTCTAGACGCAGAGCGCAAAGTATTAAATTGTATTTTGAACTGTGTGCATCTTGTTTTTAAAAACTAAGTGTTGTGAGTTATAATAAAATAAAAAGTGTTTATAAGATGTCTGATCGTTATCATTTGAGATCCCCGAGCCCTCCCGCTCTTACATATATAAGTATCCCATTTGTTAATACAAGCGCGTTACACCTTCTTTATTTCTCTTGCCGCCAAAATGTGACACGCTTTTATTTTAAAAAATGTGATACAATGTACCTATAAAATGGTATATATCTTATCAGAATTAAATTATTTTTATTTAGTTCTTTTTATTAACTAGTAATTTAAGCTTGTTTTTAAAAATATTATTTTTTCTTTATTTTTATTTTTTACTTTTTAGTATTTTTGATTCGGGATTTACTACGGCGTAGTTCGTAGTAATTCGTAGTACGCATACATATGTGATGTTTTGAGCACTTAAAGTATTATGTCATGGCCATCTTCCAGCTTCATTATCAAACCCTGGTTACCATTTAGAACCAAAGTACTCGTCAAGATGAATCAAACGAGCCAAAACTCGATGGGATTGTGTCGTTTTATAACGAAGTTCCTATGGCCACCTTCCAGCTCCATCATCAGACCCTGGATACCATCTAGACGCAAAGTACTCATCAAGACGAATCAAACGAGTCCAAATTCGATGGGATTGCGTCGTTTCATTATAGAGTTCCTATGGGCACTTTTCAAATTCCTCATCAAACCATGGTTACCATTTAGGACTAAATTATTCGTCAAGACGAATCAAACGAGCCCAAACTCGATGCGGTTACATTGTTTTATTACGGAGATCCTATGGCCACCTTCCAGCACCATTATCAGACCCTGGATACCATCATCTGGATCATCATACATCTGGATACATCCATTTGCTCAGAGATTTTTCCCTTTTCTTGGTGCCCATCTTTACAACAAAATTAACCTAATCCTTAACACGTATCCCCTTACCAAACACATATGTAAAACGACCGTTACAAATTGGCTCATTGACCTAGAGTCCTAGACTATGCTAATACCGAAAAGTTACTACTTGTCCAGAAATAGCTAGGTTGTCACGATACACAAATACTCTACACTACACTACTCTACACTTCACAACACTCCTACATCTTATACAACACTACACTAATCATATCTTTCAAAATCGTCAAGCTGTAAAATAAACCCTAACTATCGCAATAATTTGATAATTTTAAATTTCTTATTGTATCTTCTCTTTTTTTTCCACATGACTTAANCCACATGACTTAATTATTGTGGTCTTACTTTTTCAGTACTGAAGTATATTGTTACTCCTTATCTAAGTAAGAGTCCTTGTTATATTCATTGGAAGAGCACAGATTTCCAAGATACAGGTTTTTACCCAGTTTGGAAATCAGGAGTTCATTTAGATTAGAAGCCTCTTATATGGTATGTTTTTATTATGAAACTGTAGTAGGCTAAGTTCTGTTTTTGTCCAATAAACGTTATTATTATTATTATTATCTAGACACAAAGTACTCATCAAAAAGAATCAAACGAGTCCAAACTCGATAGGGTTGCGTCGTTTCACTACAGAGTTCCTAGTCCACCTTCCAGCTCCATCATCAGATCAGTTCCTAGGGCCACCTTCCAGCTCCATCATCAGATCAGTTCCTAGGGCCACCTTCCAGCTCCATCATCAGATCAGTTCCTAGGGCCACCTTCCAGCTCCATCATCAGATCAGTTCCTAGGGCCACCTTCCAGCTCCATCATCAGATCAGTTCCTAGGGCCACCTTCCAGCTCCATCATCAGATCAGTTCCTAGGGCCACCTTCCAGCTCCATCATCAGATCAGTTCCTAGGGCCACCTTCCAGCTCCATCATCAGATCAGTTCCTAGGGCCACCTTCCAGCTCCATCATCAGATCAGTTCCTAGGGCCACCTTCCAGCTCCATCATCAGATCAGTTCCTAGGGCCACCTTCCAGCTCCATCATCAGATCAGTTCCTAGGGCCACCTTCCAGCTCCATCATCAGATCAGTTCCTAGGGCCACCTTCCAGCTCCATCATCAGATCAGTTCCTAGGGCCACCTTCCAGCTCCATCATCAGATCAGTTCCTAGGGCCACCTTCCAGCTCCATCATCAGATCAGTTCCTAGGGCCACCTTCCAGCTCCATCATCAGATCAGTTCCTAGGGCCACCTTCCAGCTCCATCATCAGATCAGTTCCTAGGGCCACCTTCCAGCTCCATCATCAGATCAGTTCCTAGGGCCACCTTCCAGCTCCATCATCAGATCAGTTCCTAGGGCCACCTTCCAGCTCCATCATCAGATCAGTTCCTAGGGCCACCTTCCAGCTCCATCATCAGATCAGTTCCTAGGGCCACCTTCCAGCTCCATCATCAGATCAGTTCCTAGGGCCACCTTCCAGCTCCATCATCAGATCAGTTCCTAGGGCCACCTTCCAGCTCCATCATCAGATCAGTTCCTAGGGCCACCTTCCAGCTCCATCATCAGATCAGTTCCTAGGGCCACCTTCCAGCTCCATCATCAGATCAGTTCCTAGGGCCACCTTCCAGCTCCATCATCAGATCAGCTCCATGTCATCATAATTTTGCATTATTCTATTTACACATGCATGTTAAATTTCAGCTCAATCGGGCACCGGGAAGTGGATCAACTTTAACTTGCCATATTTGATTACAGACAATCATCGGGACAGGTGGAACTAAATAAAGCTTGTAAAAACACAACATCACACACAACAAGGACACTTCCTATTTCATTCACAACGAATATCATTTTTTTAAATGAAAATATCATATTTACAATCACAAAACTAGAATTAAAAACTCAAGTAGATAGATGAAATTAAAAGACTGGACGCGGGCAGCCCTGTCGCGTAGTCACGCGCGGTAATTATTTCAAGGTTATGGCCGAGTACTAATACTGGTACATATTTATACTGTGCCTATTGCGTGAGCGGTCCGCGGGGCGTCGCCAGTCGGCTCGATTTGTAAACACCGCTATCTCAGAAACCGTAAGCAATTAAACCAGCACCTGATAAAATAAATCATGTTTGACTTAGCGAGAAATATTGGTAATACCAATCAAAATAAAAAAATATTCATTTAAGAATGATTTAGTGGGATAACAGTCGTGTATCTTGCGTGCGGTTAAAGGAACACGGCTTGCTCATGAAGACATTTCTAATAGCAGTTTTGTTGATTTTGGTCAGTATCTTCCCATTCGGATCCTTCATCGTTAATGCTGCCTAGACTCCGTCCTGACTCCCGATCCTGACTCCCGATCCTGACTCACATAAATATGGATAACTTACCTATTCGTGTTTTTGACTGATTTGTGTTACCTTAGTATTACATCATCAACGTTTTCGCAGTTATATCTGGATGTGGCGTAGTGATAAGTGAAGTAATGTGTTGCTACTCGCTGTTTGTGTTGCAGGTGGAGGCGAGCGCAGCGGATGGCGACACCGTTGGTGAGTGCTACCATCCTATTTACAATCAACAGAACAGACTGAAAGCACACAAACACTTATTTGGATTGGTGACCTTGAATTATTGGGTTTTCCAATTGAGAATTCCTCAGCCCCAGGACAGAAATTTAGGTGCCCGTGCCGGGGTAGGTATCTGTAACTTAAATATAATATGGTAAAAGGCAGATGCTCCATATAACAGAATGCCCGTCTGCCTCTACCTCCTTTGTCTTTTCCTTTTTTTCACAAAACCACAAGAGCGAAACTTCAAAGTTGTGTCACGGTAAATTCCACTGTGGTTGTCAAAAGTCAAAAGTCAAAACGTTTATTTCAATTAGGCCATTAGTTAAACGGCACTTTTGAACGTCAGCATTTACAGTTCAGTAAAATAATAATATTACATTAATGAAGTGACTCTACTGTCCATGCGGAAAGGTAGATTCTTATGGAGAAGAACGGACAAGAAACTCCATAGTTACTCTTTTCAAATAATGATTTACAAAATTTGGTATACAAAAATTAATTTAATATTATGTGAGGACGATACACCCAGAGTATGCTACTTATAAGAACAAAGTATTACCAGCAGAGGTTAACTTATTCATTTTCTAAAAAAATTGTGTGTAGCAGCCCACGTTGTGAAGGGCCAGATAGTCGAACATTGTATATGAACACACATTAACGCCTTTTCCCATGGGGGTAGGGAGAAACTACAAAACGCCACCTGCTACGAAACTCACACCTCACTTTACTGAGGAACATCACTGTCTATCCATGCACGTCATGAATCACCACTAATAAGATCGGTGTGTGTTCTCCTAGGGCGATCGTTCCCGGCGTTACCTCTATCTTGTGAATACTTTTTGTTAGTCTCCTTTCGTTCCTCCTCTCATCATGACCAGTCCATTTAAGCATTAACTTTTGAACTTTTGGGGTTCTGCATGACCGAATCCATACTAATATTATGGATGCGAAAGTGTGTTTGTCTGTCTGTTAACTCGTCATGCTTGAACCGCTGAACTGATTTAGATTGGGGGTGGTTTGGGATCTACCTCCTAGTGGTCCACCCCGGGCAACGGCACCACAGGCAAGCCCGGGCTACGGCTGAACGATCCCACTTAAGCGGTAGTAGGCTCCGCAAGGAGCTGCTTGGCTCGCGACCACCATCCCACCGGAGTCCGGCGCCAAGGATCTTGCTGTGTTCCGTCGGTGTGTGAGAGTGCCAGTGCCTTTGGGGGAGAAGGAAGTTATCAGTTGCGCTGTTCAGAACCGGTCTTGGTCTCTGGGCAAGTCTTGCTGGGTAATTAATTTTGGAGGGTAGTGGGATCCGAAGTACGGTGCCAGCCGTTGACCGACGTAGGGGGCCCAAGTAGCACGCCAGCCACGTGCCAAAGGCTGCCCCGCCAACTCGCCAAAAATCCTGGTATGCTCCACCGTGCCACTCGGCGACTGGATGGGAGGACCCGGTGGCCATATCCAGGGGAGTTCGGGCGTCCCCGCAGTCTCCAAATGATTTCACCATATGTTGGATTAGTTGTAGTGTTACACTTGGTTCACTGATCAGCGCCTCGACAGTTCGACTTTTTCCCTCAACTACTCATAATAACTAAAATGACCAAAGCAAAAAAGAAGAAAAAGGTTTAACAACGTCTAAACTTCCTCCCACTTAAAGTGCACCTAGCTAACATCAGGGGGTTGCACTCTAATCTCGGTTCGGTCAATCATCACCTTGAGGCCGCACCTGTTTTTCCTGACGGGGACGAAGATAACAACCCCGTTGGACGTGGCGTGTCTCGGGTTACTCTCTTGAACACAAGTTCAGAAGGCAGGCTGGGGTCGGTCTGTACGTCCGCGATGACATTTGTTGTCGTCGTCTCCGTTGCTTTGAGAGATCGGGTTTTTCTGCCATATAGCTACTTGTGGACACTGGCGTGGATAAATTTCTTTACATCGGCGTTTACCGATCGCACAGTGGTGACCAAGAAACAACAGCACTGTTCAATTTGCTCGTGGAGTCGACTGACGTAACCCAGCAATGGTACCCAACAGCGAAGCTCATTTTTCTGAGAGAGATATGCCGCCCGATGCGCCTGTAGCGGGCTGGAAGGGGTTTGAGATTTCCCTCTCCCTTTCCGCAGCCTCCTTCTGCGCGATTACTGTCTCGCAGAAAGAGACCACCTCGTCCCAAGACTCCTCACCGCCTACCATAGATCGAACTACGGCCGGCAGCGTGTCGACGCTGTCTCTAAACAACCACCAACTGTACCTCGTTGTGTGTGACTCTTCGATGCCGGAGATCGCAGTTCACATTAAAGAGGTCCGAAGAGTATTGTGCAGTCGCGACATGAACAAGGCCAGCGGGCCTGACGGCATTCCAGAGAGAGTGTTAAGTTTTTTTTGACTTGAATGGAGGTTGGGAGGGTCATGCGCACTTAAAAGTCTGGCTGATGGTGCTGAATCATTTGACACTCTTCAAAGTGGTTGAGCCGAATGGTGTTAGCGCAGGCGTCATATTGCTGAGCGAGCGCCGTCAGCTACGAATGGTCATGTCTCAGCTGCCACGGTTTATTTTAATTATTTGTTCCTTGAATTGTTACTTTTTTTTTTACTTCGGACGCTTGATCGTGCAAGTCTTTCTACATCGTTCTCACATAATATATGTATGTTTTTATAATTTTCACACGAATGATGTAACCATTTCATTGTAAAAACATTGATTTAAAAGAGTGTCCGTGGAGTTTCTTGCACGTTCTTCTCCATAGAGACCTACGCTTTGGAACGTGTAATTAGCTTCATCTCTTTGGACAGACCGACCTTGACTATTCAAAAGTGCCTGTGATGACGTAGCAGCATGTTTGATCGTGCCGGCGTTGTCTCACACTGGTTTCGATAAGTAAGCTTCCTCTTCTTTCTCTCCACTTTGATGAAGTCGTCCTCAACGCATGTGTTCTTCGGTAGATCCTGCTGTTTGTGGTCCATCAAAGCGCCTTTAGTCACGGTAGATGCTGAGCGACTCTGATTTCCCCCATTTGTTTTTTCTGCTTGTCGTTTCGTTTGCGACACAGCAGGTCTCGTCTTGGCGACAATTGCAGAATTGGCATGTTCGGGGGTCGATGTACAGCTATTACACGCGTCGCTTACCCGGCAGATATGACGCGTTCAGCGAAACACGATGCAACGCTTGCATTCTTGGCAGCCAATGATGTCGATTCCCTCGCCTACTGAAAACTGCAGACTGAAGCATTTTGTGCCCCGCGACGTGTGTTTACATTGGAGCCTTCCGGTGACCCACTTGTTGGAATAGCGTTACGCAACAATACTAACTCGGCTCGCAATTCACCAATGATGACATCCGAAGACTCCAACTTAGACTTCATCTCAGCCAGGTTCACCTTCAGAGACGTGATGCCCTTCAGCAGCCTGGTGACGTCGACGTGGTCGAAAGTGACGGAAGGCAGCTTGTGCAGCTCCTTCGCCACAAAATATGGCACGTCATCCGGATCGGTCCCCTTTAGCAGGTCGATGATGTCCTGCAGACTCTTCTCGCCACCATCCCTTCGGCGAGATGGCATCTGTCCGACTTAGTCGAGTGATTGAAATAACAGCAACTTGGCACTGCATACCTCTTCCTCTTTGAAAGAAGACTTGCATATCTGCAAGATGCTGACGTCCATGTAGTCGATGGCATGCTTGACGAATGCCAAAAGCTCGTTAGCAATGAGCTGCTTTGTAGCCATTGCGAACCCTCAACACACGAATAAAGCCTCGCTTTTTTCTAGGTAATAATGAGTACTTTAATTATGTAGGACATTATTTTCATGTATCAACAAAAGTGTTCGCAGCGCATGCGATGACAGACATTTTATTTATTTAAACTTTATGTACAATAGTGGTACATGGGCGGACTTAATGCATCAAAGCATCTACCATCAAAGCATCTACCAATCAACCTTTGGGTTATAAAGACTATACCGTGGTAGGTGTACAATAAATAAATAATAAATTTAATGTAATTTTTTTACACCTTGGGTAACATAATTCAAGTTTGAGTAGCGATCCCTAATTATTTCTGGAATTAAATTATAGCCTGTGTTACTCGGCGAAGATGTAGCTTTCCAACGATGAAAGAATTTTTAAAATTAGTTCAGTAGTTTTTGAGCCAAAAAAAACAAACAAAGAAACAAATCATTCCTCTTTATAATTTTAGCTTAGATGTAAAGTAGGTAAATGAATAAACCATTTATTTTCAGGTTACAAAGACCCATAGATAATTTAATCCCTTAACCTAAGTGTACATATAATAACAATTGTGTTAGTAAATAAAACTCATAACTACAAATAATCAATCAATGATAACCGTTATTATTTACTTAGCCCAAGGAATTACATTTTTCATACAAACTTCCAACCCCTATTTCACTCTCTTGCAGGAGAGTCCGCCCGCAGACGGTTGGAATAGCCATACGTACACGTGAGCTCCGCCGTATAAGGAAAAATCTAATGAAGTTCATGAAGTCACTTTAAATAAACTACCTACCCTATAGAGAATTAGAACGAGGGGTTGATTGGAAGGGGGTATTTAAGGAAAGTACCAAATCCGCGCGGATGATGTCGCGGGCGAAGTTTTAATATACAATATGATGATGTTCAGTTAACTAGCCCAGTTTAAATATTCACATAACTTCAAGCCTTCAAATGAGTTACGCCCTTTTGATTAAAAAATAAACGCTTACCTGTCAGAGGTGCGTTATATAGGAATTGGGAATATAAAAGCACTAACAGTATGAGCACTAGAGCCAGTTTCCAAGGCTTCTGGCATATTTGACCTATATTTGACAGACCTAAAAAAACTCCTTTTATATTATTGCTGATTTCGCTAATACAAGTTACGTGCTCTCGACAGCTAGAATGATTTCGAGTCATAAGTTCATAAACCCGGCGACACCGCCTCTGGTGCCTCTGCTTACACACTTTACTAGTAAATTGCAGTTGGTGGTATTTCATCTTTGGAGGTTCTAAAACTACTGCTATCATTGCTTAAACATACTTTGTGAAACGTACTTAAACATACTTTCCCTCATTTACAACATTTTGTTATAAATTTATAATATGTTAAAATAATTTCCTTTTCAGAATTCAAGCTCGGTGGCTATAAGATACAAGTACCACTTAATCGTGCTATACACGTGACTCGTACAAAGGACTTGACTGACCTGCACTCGCCTGTCCCGAACTTGGCCGAGCTGCTGACGTCAGCGGCGCACTCCGCAGCTGCCGTTTCCCCGCCCCCCGCCGTGCTCAGGACCAACCGCTACCCTCCTGATGCTCTACGGCAAACTACTTACCTTGAACCCCATCCTCTTAATACTTTATTTCCTAGTCCGAAGAAGACACCACATAACTATCAAGTACAGCGATCTCTTGATTATAATCCTGAGCAATATTCTGTTAGCTATTACCAGAGACAGCAACAAAGCTTTAACTCTCAAAGCCATAACAAGAATAATAACTTCCAATCACAGCGACCGGACCAACCTTATTATAGCGTACCGCAATCTTTAAGTATAAAAAAATCCGACTCAAGTTTGGCAAACGTCGAATATCTTGATCATCTGGTATCAAGTAATAATCGATATCCAGCAACAGAGCCATCTTCCCCACATATTCGCTATCCAGACACGCAATACGGTAACCGACATTATCATTCTTACTCTCCAAATCATAAGTATTTTTTTTATTCAACGCCAATCCCTCATCACCCTCAACTTCTAGTTAACAGGCCCTTCGCAGAATATTCAGCACAGGAAAATGATCTAGGACAGCAGTCACAGTCGTCACGTGCGATAGCGCCACGAGCCACGCACCGAACGTTCCAACAGTTACCATCGAGGTATGAACTTGATGAGCACGTCACATTGACTGCCGAACCAGCGATTACAACGACAGTGCCTGTGATAGCGATGACTACAGCTGAGTTCGTCACATCAATTGAACAATTAGTATCCACCACCGAACGAGCGATAGCAGCGACAACGCCTGTTGTAGCGATGACTACCGCTGAGCTCGTCAAATCAACTGAACAATTAATATCCACCACCGAACCCATGACAGCAGCGGCAAAGCCATTGGCTTTAGAACCCAAAACAACTACTGGATCAAAGTTGTCAACGCAACTACATGATGTACTGATAACCACAAAGGACGTTACATCAGTCTTAGCTTCTGATGTATCGACAAGTACCACTGACCAAGTAACATGGCCATTCAAATATTTTATATCAAAAACCGAGCCAGTGAGGCCAGTTTTCGATCAAGATTCGAAAGAAACTGTAGCTGAACTAAAATTGCTACCTAGGCATATCCCATCGGAGAACCTCGTTAAAATGAATATCGACGAAACAATGTTTTATGAACAAACTCCAGTGTGGAGTGAGCCGGTCACAACACTAGCACAAGTTGTCACCCCAACTATAGGCAACAGAAAATGGGAGAAAGGAGTGATGACAATGCCGAAGGTTGCTACACTCGCAGCCGAGCAAATTACACCACAATTTGAAGATTTTGACTTTATCACAAACTCTCAGAAATTAATAACAACTAAAACCGAAGATATTTTTGGTACTAGTATAATAACAAGTGATACAATTACACCACAAGTAGCTTTACCATCCCCAAATATGGTACAATTAGCATTAATGGCATTACAATCACAATCACCTGTAAATCCAAAACGAAATCCAGATACAAGTGAACCTGCGCCAGTATTGATGATACCATTTCAACATATCCCAACCACTTTTTCTACAATGACCAGTTTTTCAACACCTCCATCTATAAAAAACTCAAGCGAAACCGACGCAGAGTCGAGCACAGCTGCTGCATCAATTGTTCTTAGAAACACGCCAAAAGGTCGTTTTACTTTTCTGTTTAATTTCTATATAATTATGAATTACAAAAAGTTGTTGGGCAAACGTGTAGGTGTAATCCAGACTCTGGGCTGCTATTGAGATATTCCTAACGGAACACCCAATACAACTTTGCCTCACCTACGACTAGACATGGTAAAATTCTCATTCTCATCCACATCAGCGACAACGACTGACGAAACATCAAAAAAATTATGAGATGGACATTCGCAACCAAAATGCCACGTAGTCAATCCCTAACATTTGACTTTTCGACAATCGATGTCGCCGATGGAATGTCATTTTTTTAAATTGCCTATGGGAATCACAGTCGTGAGCACACGCTCAGCAGTCAACTACCGAGGCTTACGACTATCGAGTCAATCAGTACATCTTGTTCAGGCATGAGACATACTAACGAAAATCCTGTTCAAGTCGAATTCCAACATCGCTTGAATCACTTGAGTAAATATTACGTAAGTAGATACTATAATTTAAAGATATGTCACACACACTATCACCCGAACTAAGACGGTTTTAGTTCGAGCCATTTAATGTATTGTATTATGTGATGGTTTGTTTCAGACTCCGCGGTAAGTCGCAGCGTGACCGCGCTGCCGTTACGATCCACGCGCGCCACGCCAGCCACTCGTGCCAAGCTAGCCACGCGCGCCACGCCAGCCACGCTACGCGCCGCCCGCGCCACACGCGTCCCTTGTTAGTATTATTTCATCGACCTCTCCTATCCACCTTGTTTGTCAGTGTTTATATTTAGTTCGATTAGGGTAGCCTATTTTGTCACAGCCTCTGTCAAACTTTATTAAGTTCCAAGAGCATTGAAACGGCGGCATTTTACCAGAGGCGGAAGAAGACGAAGTACCTTTTTCTCCAGTATTCCGCGGAGCACAGTTTAGTGCGACGTTCCCAACGTGAAGTAATGATAATACATAGTTATTAATTATGATACTAGTGCGGTTTTTACAAACGAGTTGACGAATGTAAGCCCGAGACGAAGTCGAGGGCTTACCATAGTCACGAGTTTGTAAAACTAATTTCCGCACGTGTGCCATACAACGTTTTTCAACACATTTGCGAGAAACAGTACATTATAGGTAGGTAATGAAACAAACTTAGTTTTTAGACATCAGTCGGAAAGTCGCAACAATATTTGACGTTCCTTATATGAAAATAGCGCAAACTGCAAATGGCGCCACGTGCGCGTGGTGAAAATTAGAACTACATTTTTCGCCTCATTTTCTCTTTAGCATTAAAATGAGGCAAACGTATTGAGCAAAAACGCTTCCAAGGAGGTTCGGTCATTCAGCATATTTTTTGAGTGATGGGAAACTCCTTGGTGGCATTCTTATTTTAAACGCCAATTTCATATGTAAAGACCTAAGTCCTTACATATGAAATTGGCCTTTTGTATGAGAGGAACATAAAGTCGTTTTTTTTTAAATATAATATATTTTATTAATCAAAGTGTGTACCATCGCTATCTATGCACTTTTGCCATCTCATAGGTTGTTTATTGATCACTTTACTAAAAAAAACCATTCGGACGGGAATCAATAAAATCTTTGAAGGTGGTTTGGACTGCCCCATCGGAGTTGATTTTTTTCCCTTGCAAGAAGTTATCCAAATTTCGAAAAAAATGGTAATCTGTTGGAGCAAGGTCTGGAGAGTACGGTGGATGTCTAAGACATTCCAATTGAAGCTCCTCTAATTTGGTAGCCATCTGTTGTGCAGTGTGGTCTAGCGTTGTCGTAAAACAGCAGTGGCCTAGAGCGATTGAGCAGCCTCGATTGTTTAGCGGCTAGCTTTTCCATCATGGTTTGCAGTTGCTGACAATAGACATCTGCCGTAATCGTCTGGTCAGATTTAAGAAAGCTGTAGTGAACGACACCGGCACTGGTCCACCAAACGCTCACAAGTAACTTTTTTAACACGCTTTTATTAGCTTCACCTGTATGTTTGTATGTCTGTCTGTAACCGACCCTTTTGAGCTCGATTTTGCCCTACTTTGAACGATCAGATTTAGTTGAAACTTTGCACACCTGTCAAGGATCAATGTCAATGCAAGAATTCAATTAAAATATCCGATTATCCTAATTAGATTCGCCATGATTAATTAATTAAAATTAAAAAATATTGTAACAAAGCAAAACATTATCCACACTTTTTTATTGTTCATAAAAACACACATATTTTATTTAACTAACCTTTAACAAAAAATAATAGTTTAAAAAACTAAAAAAAACACGGTTTTATAGAAAAATCCAACTAAAAAACAGAAAATAAAATTTAATAAATTTGATTAAGAAAAAATACAAAAGAGGAAAAAACAAATGAATTATGGTTTTCAAACAAAAATGCATGAGTAAATAGCTGTATAAACTTGAATTTTGAATTCCTAACCAGAGAGGGGTTATTTGAGGTCTGTGCGACAAAACGCTAATTTCATTATGTAAGGACCTAATATAAAAACCGTAAAGAAAACGGCGCTATAAAACGAAGAGTGCGGTAAAATAGGTACTTAGATGAGAGTACCTATTTTACCGCACGTTCCAATGTATGGTGCGTAATTTTTAACTTTCGAACAATATACAGACGTCGTAAATGCATTTTTTGAGCTGAGAGAAATGTGTTGAAAATAACTCTTTTTAACATAAGTACCTACTTCTTAGAAAAAAATAATAAAACTTCATAAATTTAATAAATAGAAATAGTTAAAAAATATTGTGAGAAATGGATCGCGGATTTTTTTCGCGAACTGCGTTTGATTTTATAGGGGTTGCCTGCCAACAAGTTGAAGCTGCCCTGCGACCAGCCTCATACTGTAAATCCAATATTATAACCAGAGGTCGGAATTAGGTAGAGTTATTTATGTACTTACACTGATTTCATACAGCGAAAGAATAAAGTGGATATGCCTCAAATACTTTTTCTTTCTCTTTTCTTAAATTAAAAAGTTATTTACTTTTACACAATTTAAACCACTTCACGCGCGACTGTGCCAAATTTACATCAACGACATCGGATGTCCGAAGTTCAATGCGCACACGCGCGATGTTGCCACATTTGTAGTTTGCACAACATAGCTTGTGAGAACAACAGAAAACAATGGCGGAATGTACTAGATTTTGTCTCTTTCTACCGCATTCAAACTTTTTACTAGCAATAAATCGGTTAACTCATTCACACAGCTCATTCACTTATCTCTGAGGTTTTTATTATTATTTAGTTGTAATATTGTTGGCCACACTCGATTGTCTATTAGAAATCCCGGAAAGGTCCATATTAATATCAACATTTCGATGCAAGTACATAAATAACTCTACCTAATTCCGACCTCTAATTATAACACACGCTTCATTGCGTTGCAAGCATAAAAGCGGGAGGGTAGGAGCCAGTTTTCGAACTAACACAGTTAAATTATACCTAAATTACTGTAATCAATTAATGCGGTTGTTACAGGCTTGCGCGCGGCTGGCGGGGCCGGCTACAAGAGGTGGCGCAGTAAGTTTTATTATGATTACCTATGTATGTTTTATTGGGTAATGCGGTTAGCGTAAAGTTTACCTAATTAACTTATGAACAAATGTACGTCAGCTGGCGCGGCTCGGCGGACGTCGACACGGCGGCGCATCGGCGCGGGCGGCAAGCAGCGCGAACGCCCGGGACGACGCGCGGCGCACCGTGACGTCACGCGCATATCACGCTTAACCAAACAACATAGCAACAATCTCAATAAACAATAATTATAAAATTTAAAAGCGGCGTTTTAACTAAAATAAAACGCTTATTAAACTACTTATTTGAAGCGGGTGTGTAATGTTTGATATAAATATTTTTTATATAACAACGAATGATATAATTTTCATGTGTTATAATCATTATGGTTATTATAACATCTTATGATATACCTGGGTAAGTAATAGATGATATAACAACAAAATCTCAAATATTTACAACATATAACAACGGAAGCCATAATTTTATTTAATACTAGCGGCCCGGTACGTGCTTCGCTACGTATAAAGTGAAATAATAAAAAATATAAAATTGGAACATCAAATTCATTTATTTAAACAAAAAAATATTTGATTAATCCAAAACTACAAAACAAAAAATATTGTTTATCCAAATGTTTTGGATTACAAAACATTTGGATAAACAATATTTTTTGTTTTTTCCATTTTGAGCATGAATAAACAAACGGCTGGGGGTACCGACTCTGGAACAGGCAATATAAAGTTAGCCATGTGAAAAGCATGATTCCTCCAAACTCACACCACAAACGTGAAGTGTTTGCCCTTGGGCTTTGTCGATGTCCATCAGACATCGCAAGTGATAAACGCACAGGATATTGTAATCGTTTGAACTCAAATGGCATCTCAGTTGGAATCATAGGGATACGCGGTATCAAACAAACTTCTCCTTTTGATTTAGCAGTTAAGATCGTAGCTTCAATCAAATTTGGTAATAACCTTTTCACTGCCAATCTGGTGCCATTACACAGTTTTGGTGGATTAATATTTCGCAATAATATATTCAAAGAACCAACTTTCAGATTCAAGCAATGCGGTGGCATACCAGTCAGTTCCAATGAATTTAAAAATTCAATTGGATAATTCATTGCCTCATTTTGATTCATAACACTGTCAATTGATTTATATGTCGTGACTACACCTGGCAGTTTCGCTTGAATTTGAAAATTAATTGCATTGATATGAATGTTCTTCGGTGCTAAAATGGCGCGTTCTCTCAACCAATCATGATTTCTGTAATTCTGAAGAATATTCGGAAAACACATTCAATCAATAAAATTCATCTATCGATTGCGCAATTGTACAAAAATTGCTCGGTACAGCGATCAATCCGTTGGTACTGTCGATTTGTATTTTGCCATCACCAATTTCTAACAATTGTTTTGAAAAGTCATGGGCAGCTGGATCATTTTTTAGGTGAATACGCATATTAATGTTCAGTGTCAATTTTTGTACATATCTCCAAAGAACTGATGACTTCAAACAGGCATTTATTTAATCAGCCAGAGTTGATCGAGGAATGACAGGCAATGTTTGACGAAAATCCCCTGACAGTAATATCAAAGCACCACCAAGAAGCTGTTGATTACCACGTAAATCTTGCATTGTTCGATTAAATGCTTCTAGTGATTTTTTATTCGCCATTGTACCCTCATCCCATAAAATAATTGACGTTAATCGCAGAACTTTTGCCATAGCAGAATATCTCGAAATATTGCAAGTTGGAGTTTCAATCACCTGTACATTCAATGGCAATTTTAAAGCAGAGTGTGCAGTCCGACCACCTTCTAATAATGTAGCAGCAATACCCGACGATGCAAGTGCCAATGCAATTTCGGTTCCGATCGAATAGTCGCTAAAATCAATGATATAACGAACGTTTTGCCTTCCACCTACCAGCAGGTGCCTGTTCCACCTACCAGTAGGTGCCTGTTCCACCTACCAGCAGATGCCTGTTCCACCTACCAGCAGGTGCCTGTTCCACCTACCAGCAGGTGCCTGTTCCACCTACCAGCAGGTGCCTGTTCCACCTACCAGCAGGTGCCTGTTCCACCTACCAGCAGGTGCCTGTTCCACCTACCAGCAGGTGCCTGTTCCACCTACCAGCAGGTGCCTGTTCCACCTACCAGCAGGTGCCTGTTCCACCTACCAGCAGGTGCCTGTTCCACCTACCAGCAGGTGCCTGTTCCACCTACCAGCAGGTGCCTGTTCCACCTACCAGCAGGTGCCTGTTCCACCTACCAGCAGGTGCCTGTTCCACCTACCAGCAGGTGCCTGTTCCACCTACCAGCAGGTGCCTGTTCCACCTACCAGCAGGTGCCTGTTCCACCTACCAGCAGGTGCCTGTTCCACCTACCAGCAGGTGCCTGTTCCACCTACCAGCAGGTGCCTGTTCCACCTACCAGCAGGTGCATCCAAGAAATATAATCCACCTGCATTATTGGAAACGGCTTGCATGATTGTGTCATATACATGTTTTTGCTGAATATTCAATTTGATCACCAAGAATTACAATTGCAACCTCATCAATTGTCGGTGCATTGAATCGCCTTGCATGCTCTCCAACAGGTGTACTATCAGCCTTTATTACGATTTTGTGATTGTCAGATGGCATACGATCGAGAGCAATTTTTAACAATTGAACTATTTTTATTTGAATAAATGAATTTGATGTTCCAATTATCTTCCAATTATTACGTTGCGAAGCACGTACCGGGCCGCTAGTTAAATATAAATCGTTTGACATCACATACATTAAATATAAAATCGTTTGACATACCACTCAAAAGATATAAAAACATAACTAGTAACTGAATACCACCTGCGCTAAGATAGTTCGACGGAACCCCGCTTCGCGGGGCTCCTATTTCTGGGTGGTTTTAAAAAAAAATAACCACGAAGGCTAAGGCCTTAGCCTTCTAACCTAACCTATCCGAGTCGGAGTGTTAACCATAATGACGTTTTTTATATATATTAAATGTTAGACCAAATTATTTTCGATTACATACACGTTATATCAAACAACGTTATACTAAATAAGTTTTAGAAGCAATAAATGTTATATGTAAAGAAATTATATCAACAGTTGGTATATCACACGTTGATTTTATCTTATGAACGATAATAAAATGAAATTAGACCAAATGAGTTATACGTTATAAAATGCACCCGATATACAACAAATACAACAATACAAAATAGTTTATTGTGACACTTAAAAAATTACATTACATTTAAACGTGTTTGCCTCCTTTTAAGCAAACTTTTAATGTCGTGGTAACTTTTATTGTATACATAAACATGTTTGTTAATTTTGTTATAGAGCTGAGTAGAGCGTTTCTTAAATTGCTTGCATGCGAATCTAGTTTTAGTTTGAGAAACTTGCACAACTAAATCTTTTCTCCTTTTAGATTTTTTGGTATCATTACCTCTTGCAGCATTGTGAACCCTGCTTTATTACTTTCGCAAAAAGTAAATCCTTCTTGCAAGAATTTTTATCTACCTTTGTTGAGTAGAATGTTTTTCTTCTTAAGTTTTTTGAAATTTGGAAGGTTACGGTGTCAAACAAAATATTGAGAAAAAAATTAACACTTCTTCTGTAGAGCTCGTGCCGGAAACCCATATTAGAGCCGTAATTTAAAATTTTTCATTGGTGATAAAATCATTGTAAATTCAGTGAATCATATAGATCGTCGGTATGTATTCTTCGTTTTGTACTTTCTTTGGAGTAGATATCAGGTTATTTTGGTTTGGTCTACAATATTTTATCCAGTTGGTTTTTTTGTCTTAGGTACTTTTTAATTTCGAGCCGAACAGCTTGTTTAAAAACATCGCTTGGAGAACCGGTACGTAATAAGCTTTACTTTCCCTATATAAAAAATCTGCTGGAGAGCCACGGTTTTCTTACTCGATTTTTTCATCACCGTAGATTGTGGGAGAGTCGGTTCTCCCCTTATTTCGTGATCCGCCAAATTTGAGGGAGCCGCTGTGCCGCGCCGCCAGGCCGAGTGCTGCCATCAACAGCAGGCAGCCAAGCCACCACCATCTGGCGCGACAGAGCTCTGACACTTCGTCGCACAGGAATTAAGTTATTCATTTAGCATTTGTATTTTTCTTTACGCAATTAATTCCAAAATTGTACGTTTTCAGTACAATAAGGTTATTACACATTTGTCTATAGAGAGCTGAAGTTGCATCTTTTAAGCGAATAATTAATATGGAGACGCTCTCCAGGCTTATGTCGTTGCAACTTCATTCGTTACTTGAGTAAAAAGCTTGGTTACTCCCTAAATTTCTACACGTTTTAAAATTAGTGCCTAAGTTGTTCTTCGATTCTCATAAGTATTTTTTCAATTTGCACGTTAACGCAGAGGAAGTTTTTTTTAAATAATTTTATCTTTTTTTATACTTTTTCGATTTTTTTCAACAAAATTATACGTGTTGAATGTGGCTGATTGTTTTTTTTATTTTTACACAACAACAACGCTACACTCTATATGGTAGGGTTTTATGTGTTTTTAGTATGGTTTGGGTTACATACAGTTTCTTTACGGAGAGTAAATCACTTATTTGGTATATGCTTGCAGTGGAGAACCTTTTATTTTTAAAATACATTATTTTTATTAATGCACGCTGCGCTCGTTCTATGTCTATAAATTTTGTGTTTGCTGCACCGCCCCAAATTAGGATACAATATAATAGTACAGACCGGGCCAGAGCTACATATATTTCATTTAGGAGATTTCTGGGACGGTTCTTGCAGCTCACTATTTTAGTTGGAACAATATGTCTGAGGGTTTTAAAGATCCAACTGAGTTTCCTTATTCTCCCAGAAATTTGCTCAAGTTGAGGGTACCAGGACAGTGCTTGATCTATCACAACTCCAAGATATTTAGTTTCAGCGACTTTCTCAATGCATGGGTAGTTACAGCTTATAGTAGGCATGTCTCCACATACGTGTACTTTTAAATCTAACGCGTCAATATGTTGTGTTCGGTTACTGATACTAAATGTGTAGTTTGCTTTATTGGTGTTTAAGGAAAGTAAGTTACTTTTTAGCCATTCAGCTACCCGAGCCATTCCTGACTGCACTCAGTTCAACATCGTGCCAGGATGAACCAAAGAATACAATAGATGTATCATCGGCGTACGAGAATACTTTAGCATTTTTTATTTCCATATTACAAAGATCATTAATGTACAGGAGAAAGAGGGTAAGCCCTAAAACACAACCCTGCGGGACGCCGAATGATACATCTACCTAGTCACTGTCCTAATTTTACTCTTTTTTTCCTTTTTAGAGGTAGTCTTTGAGTAAACAGTGCAGTCCCTCTTATTCCGGCTTTTTCCAGCTTGTTCAACAGGATTGGGACAGAAACAGTGTCGAATGTTTTTTTGAGGTCTAAGAAAACAGGCAGGCATCTATTTCCTTTGTCAAGGTGCTCAGCTACAAGAGAACTTAACTCTGTTACTGCATCTTCAGTTCATACAAATTGTCTAAAGCCAAACTGTGAATCAGATAAAAGATTGAATTTTTTGAAATAATTGGTTAATCGGTTATTTATAATTTTTTTAAGCACTTTTGATATCGATGGTAAAACGGAAATAGGTCTATAGTTGCTGATATCGCCGCTGTCCCCATGTAAACTGGGGTAATAACGGACTGTTTAAGTGGAGCCGGAAAGACACCCTTTTGAAAACAGAGATTGGCAAGGTGAGCTATAATGGGAACAGCTTCCTTTCTTATGTATTTTAAGAATTTTGTCGAGAAATTATCCCAACCAGGTGCACTGTCAGATTTCAGATTCATCAGAATACCTTCTACTTCAGTATCGTCCGTATCTAGTAGTACGAAAGTATTAAGTTGTGATCTCAATGTATTCGTTTCATTGTTATTAATATTATTTAATTCAGGAGTAATTTTTTGAGCAAGTTTTTTCCAATATTAGCTAAATAATCATTAACGTAGTTTATTGACTCTATGGGGGTTGTTTTTTGTTTAATAATTCTATGTTTTGACTTTTCAATTTATTTGAGTATGTGATGGTTTTTATATTTTTCCAGAGTAATTTTTTATTAGATACTGATTGTGCAAGTAAATTTCTTTCATATTTTCTTTTAATTTTTTTTTTTTAATTGTTACAGTAATTCCTGTATCTAGTATAAGTTATTTTAAATATTAAGATGCCCAAGGTAATCCACGGCTTTCGGGTGCGTTGATTGCTTGGAATACTTTTGTATACTAAGTGTTTTCATTTAAAATAACGTTGGTTAACAAATAAATAAAACTATCGATTAATAAATTTGGATCATTAGAAAATAAAAAGTTTGATAAATTCCTCTCCTGTAAATCTTTTAAAGCTTGTTCATAATTTAGTGTAGTGGTGGTCTTATTTACGATTTGTATATTTTTTAACTTTGTAAGAGAGATAAATGTTGTATAGTGATCAGTTACCGTAGTGTGCAGGATAGCGATAGATGCCGAGAATCTTTTGTGTATTTTAAGCATGAAATGGTCAAAACAGCTTTGTTCCCTAGTGGGCAAAGTGTGTCCAGGAAATATACCGAAAAACGACAACATATTTAGGTAGTTAAGTCTACTTTTGTGCTCTTGGGATGACTCGGTCTCTTTGTGTTTGTTGTTAATATTTATGTCACTAGCTATTATAATGTTTCTTTGTGATGTCAATGTGTTTAGCTGTGTGCGGGAGACAATGAAGCTGTCGGTATTTGAGTTAGAGGGAGATCGATAGATACAATAAACAATATTACTCGATATGTCTAATCGCAAACAGGATGCTTGAGCTAGCTGTATTCCCTCAACTTTAGGGTTTAAAGAGCCCTTAACATATACAACTACGCCGTCTTCTGGTTCAACTGACGAGTCGTCATATACGAGTGATAGTTGTTTATTTGCGGGATCGCTTTATTAGCATCAGTCTACATTGTTGGGATTACAACATCTGGTTCGAATTTAAGGGTAGATAAGGTGATCATAAAGTTGTCAAAATTTCAGTAAATACTCCGTATGTTTTGAGATATTATGGTGAGGTCGCTTTTAGTTACACAGCTATGTTTATAGAATTCCTTAGAATCGCATTCCACCGTACGGGCAATTTCAATGCTATCTATCTCGGAGACAGTATGTGGGTGAATTGCCCAAGCAAAAAAATACACGGCAAACCTGAGAACGGTAGTGCAATGTGCTGATTATTAATTTTATATATTTTTTCTCAACAACGTAAGTATTTCTCTACCTTGGCAAAAAAAATCATTGGTATCTACCCTCTAATATACCCAAAAAAAAAATTACAAAGTGTTATTTTATCATCACGGTGACCTGTCCTGAACCCAATTCCGCTCATAACATACCTTCTCCTGCAAATACATTCGTAATATGGATTTAAATTGATTTTGTTATCATTAAATTATAATATATTCGATCAAATAAAACAATTTTTGTTTGTTTATCTTCTTTCTCATGGATTTGACAGGCAGTCAACTTTTGTCTGGAAAAAAGTTATCATTTCAGAGGACAGTAAGTTTTAGTAGAATAGCCACATCAACATTGCGTTGTTACGCCCCTTTCACCTTTTCTCACTCCGGATCAGTCCGGCTTAAGCTCTCGGCGCGAACGCACCGGTCCCAACGTCTTGCGGTTTCCCGCCAAAAAAGTAAGTTTATCATTTCAGTAATATGGGGACAAAAATAGTTTCATTTCGGTGGCTGTTATAACTCGTGCTAGATTTGTTTAATTTGTTTCAAAATTGTGTATTAAATTCGCAGTAAGTACTGTTTTGTTTGAGTAGTGTTCATATTTTTTAAATAATTTTTTTTCGGAGTTAAATGTAGAACTAACCTCTATTTTATCATCTCAGTGTTATCATTTCAGTGGATTCGGTGGACTGTTATACCAATTACAGTCCACCGGAATTAAAAGTATCTCCGAAATGATAAAAACATAAAGTTTTAGAGATCCTGGTGTCAAATACAAAGTCATAGTTTTGTAATGTACCTACTTTTACCTAGAGTGTCGATTAGATTATTTAGGTGTATTTGTTGTGTAATATTTGTGCTTAAGATATATAATATATACATATATCTATGTAGTTAGTACATGTTTACTATACTTTAGATACACATTTGTTCGGCTCAACGAAAATGTGATGAGTGTGTGGGTCACCACAGTGTAGATTATTATACCTACTAATTGTCAACAAAATAATTATTTCGAGGGTTTACCTTCAATATAAGTCACTTACCTTTATTTTTATATCATTTATTACGAGTAAATAACAATAATAAATAATATTTGATATAATTACAAAATTTCTTAATTTTACAAGATATAACAAATAAGTTAAAGAGCATTTAAACGTTATATGAAAAAAAAAGAGATATACCTATGTGATGAGAAATTGCCTGTGAGAGTGTTTGTCTGAGTCAATGCAAGAGAGCTAGTGTGTGAGCGCGTGGTGTATCTGAAGGTATAGTATTTTATAGGATCATAGTATAGTGTGTATGAATGTATGTCTGTGGATATGAGAAAGAAGAAAATTGAAAAGCGTGTATTTTGATTTTAGGATGCCGCGGCCTAAGCAACAGACTAGAGAAGAAAGGTTGGAAAAAAGGAGGTTGTATGAAAGAAGAAGAAAAGAGAGAATTAAGAGCAATGAAGTCTCACGCGAAGAGTTTTTGAGAAAAGACAGAGAAAGGTATGCCAGAAAAAAAGCAGCGGGATTAATTGTTTCAAGGCATCTAATGACCCCTAAAAAATTAAGAATTCTAAGAAGAAAAAACAAAATAAGTGCTGCTGCTTATTACCAAAGAAAAAAAAATAGAGCAGCTCCAGCTCCTATAGCGGCTCGTGCTAACCCTCTGGATGAGACAATTGGGGATCAAAGTGATGGTCCTGGACTAAGCACTTCCTGTCACAGTTCCTTCTTGCCTACTTTACGGCGCAGCTTACGATTGAACAGCAATAGTATTAGTACGAATATCCAAATCCAACGTTCTAATACTACAGAAGCTAGAAGCTTTCATCGGGTATACACAAGCAGTCCACGACAAACCCTGCTATCAACGCATCAAAATTTTGTAAATTTTGACTATAGCAATCCTGGTCCAAGCACTTCTCGTCAAGGGAATCCATCTTCGGCTCGGCGCTGCTTGCCGATGAATAGCGATAGTACAATTGGTTCCAATATTCAACATCATATTGATGACAATGTAGTAACTGGCACTCATTGTGTACAACCAAGTGGCGTACAACGAATAACATGTCCATCAAATCTAAGTAGTATCGAGTCAACATTATGCCCCAACAGCCCTGTTTCAGACTCGTCAATTACATCTGTAGAATTCAAGCGAGGACTTAAAGACAAATTTCGAAAATATCAAAAAACTAAAACTAAGCTAATAACAGAATTACAAAACAAATTATTACAGGTCACTAAGGAAAAAGAAATGTTCAAAAAAAGGTGTAACAGACTACAAAGCAATTATATGATTTTGAAGAAAAGTACCCAAAAAGGAGAAAAACCAGCAGTAGAAGTCATAAAACCTGATGAAAAAAAAAATCGAATTCTCAGGAGGGTGGTGAAATTTTTAGAAGATGATGAAAATTCAACACTGTGTCCTGGAAAAAATGACACCATATCTAGACATGGATTAAAAAAACAAAAAAGACTATTGACAGACACACTTAAAAATTTACACTTGAAATATTTGGGATCAGGAGAACCACCGATAAGCTATTCAACATTTTCAAGAATGAAGCCTTTCTGGGTCACTCAACCAAATGTGAATGCACGAAATACATGCCTATGTGAAAAGCACGAAAATATGAAACTTTTGATTGAATCTATGAAAAGAAACCGCCTTATCAAAGAAAATACAATATCCGACGTTTTAAGTAGCCTATGTTGTAGTAAAGATAACATCGATTGTCTGCAAAGAATATGCTCAAGTTGTAAAAATAGACACATTGATTATCAAGAGTTTAATAATGAAGTGAACATAGCGTATTGGGGTTGGGAGAAGAATAAAAGCATATATGTCAAAAATAATGTAGAAAAATCTGCTATTAAAGTTGAAAAAGTAAGGCGTTGGGTGAAACCACTAGATTTAATAAAAAAATTCGAAGATAGCCTGAAACCATTCCTTAAACATTGCGTCAATAATAAAAATCAAAATCAAGCTTTCAAAACGTTAAAAGAAAATATGACTACGGAAGACTGTATTATACAAATTGATTTCAGTGAAAATTATAATGCCAAATATGGATCCGAAATTCAATCCCTTCATTTTGGTGGTAGCAGACAACAGTTCACTTTGCATACTGTCGTAATATATTTCAAACTCGACAACGAAACTTGCAAAACTCAGTCATTTTGTACTGTAAGTACCTCTTTAAGGCATGATGCTGCTGCAGTATGGGCACACCTCATTCCTGTTTTGCAAGAAATTGAGATAACTGCTCCTCTGGTTCGTAAACTTTACGTTATTTCTGACTCACCATCTGCGCAATACAGGAATAAAAATATATTATATATAATAACTCAGTTATCCTCCTATTGTCCGATGCTGACCCACATAATTTGGAACTATTGTGAGTGTGGTCATGGAAAAAGCGCAGCAGATGGAGTGGGTGGAGTATTAAAGAGAACGCTAGATAAACAAGTCTCATATCAACATGATATTACCAATATTGAATCGCTGGTACAAAACCTACAGTGTTATGTTAAAGGTGTGAAAATTGAAACAGTTGAAGATTATCAGGTGACAGAAAAAGATTGGCTCTTGCCCAAAGACTTAAAGACTTTTCCGGGAACTATGAAAGTTCACCAAGTTGTTTGGTCTAAAGAGTCAGGAAACCGTTTGGCACTTCGACATCTGTCCTGTATTGAAAGAGAATGCCTAAATAAAACTATTAGGTGCCCTCACGGCAAGCATTTAGGTTTTCATGACTTCACTGGGATTCAATCAACGAATTTTGCAAATAATACAAATATAGCACATCTGCGTCCAATTCAACTGTCAGAAAAATTAGTACTACGTCCCAAGCCATTCAATGAAAAGAATCTTTCCAAAAAATTACAAAGGAATAGTTTCATACATGAACCACACACACACTCAATCACAAACATTGAAATATCAATTATTAAGCCCTCAACATCCCATTCCTTTGATGGAATGAATAATCAAAAAGGAGAGAATGAGCAGGAATCATCGATAATACCCAAATCATTGCTCGAAAAATATGAAAACTTCAATGAATTTAGCACTCCATCGTGTTCATTTTTTGAAAACAATGATACTGAAATTATTGAAAAGTATGAACGGACAAGAAATATTGACAGCGAAGAAGAAATCATGATTACAGCCAAGAAGAGAAAAGTAAGAAGATTATCTTCGTCTTCGTCCAGTTCTGATTTGAATATTTTTTGATTTTTGTTATTGTATATTTAGTTTTTTAAATATTTGCTGTCATTTAATGGCATGACTTGTTTTAGGTAGGAAGTTAAACTTATTAAAGAAGACTGATGACTATAATAATTATAGTAAAGACGTGCTGTGGTGTGATAATTAAAGAAGATTTGTTTATTAGGTACATATCTAAATTAAAAACCTATATTTATAGTCATGAAAAGAGGCTGATTAGTGAATTTGAGAAATAATTGTGTGATTTAAAGTGACATGATGAAAAATTAATCTTTAAGCTACATACTTGAACCTACTCGTAAATACGTACCCAGAAAGACTGTTTTATTGGAATAACTATAATTCGCATTAGGTATAAGAATTACTTATACATAATTGCGAATTATAGTTATAGGTAGAACAAAACTTTGTTGTTTTTTGTTCTATTTAGATATGTACGTTTCTCTATTGTTGTAGTAATTTAAGAATAAAGTGATCTCAATCTCAGGTTTCTGTTATGTTTCATACGTTTATGTAAAAGGATTAAAAGTACTAAGCTATTACTACTAAGATATTTTTATAATGTTTCTTATTCATTTATTGTATTTTAAAAATATAAGAGTTGATTTAATTTTAGAAGTTTTACTGATATACCTGTAGAAACACTATTCTCCTCTCGTTACCAATTTAACTAAATTATACCTAGCATTTTTCTCTTAGTGCAATAGGTAGACATTAGGTATTACTATTAATGGCATAACTTACAAATGCAACCATCATATTAATCAGAAACTTTAAGCTTTCTAATCGCGATACGTTGATTCTTTTGAAAATATATCAAGTAAATTAGTATTAGTACATAAACAAGCAAAAATATTTATTTAAGGTTACCAGCATTTACGATAAAGTTTTCCAACATTTTCACACAACAACAACCACAAAAATTACCAAAGGTTATAAAAGTAAAGAAACTATTCATTCATATCATAATAAACATTACATTACATTAATATCATTCTTTGAGGTTATTGTAACCTCAAAGAATGATATATGTAATAATACTAACTGTAATATCTGTATATTAATGATGATATTAAAAAAACTGTGTACTGTCCTGTCTCAGTGTTTATCTAAAATTTGTGGAAATCAAACCTAACAAAGTACGGAACCCTGGCTGGGGGCACGGTTGTTCTTAGCTGTATCATTTCGGTGGATTTATCATTTCGGTGGTAATTTTTATCATTTCGGTGGACACTTTTAATTTCAGTGGACTCTTAAAACTTTATCCTTAAATATTTATGTAAGTTTTGATAATATTTGATGTCCACTCACGCACAATGTTATAAAATAGACTAAAGTATTATTTGTCACTAAAAATATATAGATTGCATTGAAATAAAAAAATCCCACCGAAATGATACATAAAAATCTCTTGTTGAAATTCACCCAT
>NDFZ01004503.1:45221-61687 GCA_002192655.3 Mamestra configurata
AATAATAATAAAGCCTTTTATTCGGACAACATACTTATTTACAATTAAGTTGCTTATACTAATGCACTGTATGATAGTATTCTACTCAACTAAAAATATTCATAAATTTGATACTTCTTTGCTTTCTGTAAGTCCGTTTGCCAGTTGGCAAAGGCCTCCTCCAACCTACTCCATTCTGTTCTCTCTCTGGCTACTCTATTCCATGTTACGCCTGCAACCTGCGTGATATCGTCGTCCCATCTCTTTTGTTGTCTGCCTCTTTTCCTTTTCCCTTCTCTTGGGTACCAATCTGTAATTAATTTGCTCCATTTATCCTTTCCTCTGACCATATGTCCCGACCACTTCCATTTTAGCCTTTTTATTTTTAAGGCTACATCTTGTATTTTGGTCCTTTTTCTAATGTTGATGTTACTTATTCTATCCTTCCTTTTTACTCCTATCATGCTTCTCTCCATTGCTCGTTGGCACTTAGAAATCCTATTGGTTGTGTTTTTTGTTAAGGCCCATGTTTGACTTCCATATATTAATATTGGTAGAATGCAAACATTGAATACTTTGCTCTTTAATGCTGTATGAAGGTTTTTGTCTTTCATTACTTCTCTTAGACGCCAGTACCTTTTCCAACTGTTTGCTATTCTTCTTTCGATTTCCTTGTTTATGTTGTCTTTGGGTGATATCAGTTGTCCAAGGTATGCATATTCTTCAACATAGCTAATTTGGGTTTTGCCTACATTTATGCTGCTTTTATTCCCGTTGGTCATTACTTTTGTTTTTTCAGGATTTAGTTTTAGTCGACTTTTTTGCTTTCTGATGCTAGTTTGTTTAACATTATATTTAGGTCTCCTGGTGTTTTGGCGAATAATACAATGTCATCGGCAAATCTTATGTGTGTTAGTGTGCGGCCGTTTATATTTAAACCCAGATTATCCCATTCAAAGTTTCTGAAGGACATTTCCAACACAGCGGAGAAAAGTTTCGGAGAGAGAGGATCTCCTTGTCTTACCCCTTTTTGTATCTTAAACGAATCCCCTTTCTTTTCTAGCTGTTGCATGCCGAGCTGTTTTTGGACACATTTCTGATCAATCTTATATACTTTTGTTCTATCCCTTGTTCTCTTAACGCCTCCCAGATGTTTGCATGTATTAATGAGTCAAATGCCTTGCTGTAATCTACAAATGCTATATAGTATACGAGTTGATATTCCGCATATTTTTCAATGATTTGCCTAACGACATGGATATGATCAAGTACTGAGTAGTCTTTTCTAAAACCTGCCTGTTCTATTGGCTGTTGCTCGTTGAGTTTTCTCTCCATTCGCTTGAGTATGATCTTTGCAAATATTTTGTACAGGTTGGACATCAAACTTATGGGCCGATAGTTTCCGATATCGTACTGATCATCTTTTTTGTAAAGAAGGATTATATTGGATTTAGTCCATTGTTCGGGAATCGTTTCCGTGATGATGATTTCATTGAAGATTTCTTTGAGAATAGGTGTTATGGTCTGTTTTGTTTGTTTTAGTACTTCATTCCTTATTCCGTCGGGTCCTGGAGCTTTGTTTTCTCTTTGGGTTTCAATAGCGAANTCTTTTGTTGTCTGCCTCTTTTCCTTTTCCCTTCTCTTGGGTACCAATCTGTAATTAATTTGCTCCATTTATCCTTTCCTCTGACCATATGTCCCGACCACTTCCATTTTAGCCTTTTTATTTTTAAGGCTACATCTTGTATTTTGGTCCTTTTTCTAATGTTGATGTTACTTATTCTATCCTTCCTTTTTACTCCTATCATGCTTCTCTCCATTGCTCGTTGGCACTTAGAAATCCTATTGGTTGTGTTTTTTGTTAAGGCCCATGTTTGACTTCCATATATTAATATTGGTAGAATGCAAACATTGAATACTTTGCTCTTTAATGCTGTATGAAGGTTTTTGTCTTTCATTACTTCTCTTAGACGCCAGTACCTTTTCCAACTGTTTGCTATTCTTCTTTCGATTTCCTTGTTTATGTTGTCTTTGGGTGATATCAGTTGTCCAAGGTATGCATATTCTTCAACATAGCTAATTTGGGTTTTGCCTACATTTATGCTGCTTTTATTCCCGTTGGTCATTACTTTTGTTTTTTCAGGATTTAGTTTTAGTCGACTTTTTTGCTTTCTGATGCTAGTTTGTTTAACATTATATTTAGGTCTCCTGGTGTTTTGGCGAATAATACAATGTCATCGGCAAATCTTATGTGTGTTAGTGTGCGGCCGTTTATATTTAAACCCAGATTATCCCATTCAAAGTTTCTGAAGGACATTTCCAACACAGCGGAGAAAAGTTTCGGAGAGAGAGGATCTCCTTGTCTTACCCCTTTTTGTATCTTAAACGAATCCCCTTTCTTTTCTAGCTGTTGCATGCCGAGCTGTTTTTGGACACATTTCTGATCAATCTTATATACTTTTGTTCTATCCCTTGTTCTCTTAACGCCTCCCAGATGTTTGCATGTATTAATGAGTCAAATGCCTTGCTGTAATCTACAAATGCTATATAGTATACGAGTTGATATTCCGCATATTTTTCAATGATTTGCCTAACGACATGGATATGATCAAGTACTGAGTAGTCTTTTCTAAAACCTGCCTGTTCTATTGGCTGTTGCTCGTTGAGTTTTCTCTCCATTCGCTTGAGTATGATCTTTGCAAATATTTTGTACAGGTTGGACATCAAACTTATGGGCCGATAGTTTCCGATATCGTACTGATCATCTTTTTTGTAAAGAAGGATTATATTGGATTTAGTCCATTGTTCGGGAATCGTTTCCGTGATGATGATTTCATTGAAGATTTCTTTGAGAATAGGTGTTATGGTCTGTTTTGTTTGTTTTAGTACTTCATTCCTTATTCCGTCGGGTCCTGGAGCTTTGTTTTCTCTTTGGGTTTCAATAGCGAATTCTATTTCTCCCTCTAGGATGCTGGGTACGGATGAGGTTTCCAGCAACTCTATTTCTTTTTCCGCTATGGTACTTTCGTATAGTCTCTTATAGTAATATGTAGCAATTTCTAATATTCCTTGCCTTCGGTTTACCTGCAAGCTGTTTTTATCTTTCATCCTTACGATCCAGTCCTTTTTGTTAGTTAACTCCTTATATGCCTTTTTTTTTCCTCCTGTTTGTGCAATGTGTCCCTCTATTGTTTCCATTCTTTTCTGAGTTCTATTTTTTCTAATATTTTCTTTTATTTCTTTACTTAGTTTTGCTATTTGCTTTCGATTCTCGTTGGTATTTTTTTATTGATTAGGTCTGCTCTTTGATTAAGAAGGTTAATGGTTTTGCTAGTTATCCAATTGTTAGTCAGATCTTTATTACTAGTTCCTTGCTGAATAGCTGCTTTGATAGTTCCTTCTAACCAGTTGTATTTTTCTTGTACTTCCATGCTTGTTGTCTCTTTATTGTAATCTATAAGTTTTCTCGTTATGGAATAGGCTATTTGGGCTGCTTGATCTTTGTTAGGTTTCGTGTTCATCATATTGTTTCTTGGTCTTCGGTTTTTTGGCGGGGTTGTCATCAATTCTGCTCGAATAATTCGGTGGTTGGTATTGAAGTTGAAATTGTTTATGACTTCCATGTTTGAGAAGTATCTGCTTTTAGTAGTCATTATGAAATCTATTTCATTTTTAGTTTTCCCGTCTGGTGATACCCAGGTCCACTTCTTGCTTTCTTTCTTCTTAAACATTGTGTTTAATATTCTCAAGTCATTCTCCTGTGCAAAATCTACCAGCATTTCTCCGTTTCTGCTTCTTGACTTTTTTCTATTTACAAATGGTCCCAGGTCTTTGTCTTCTTCTGGTTGTCGTTCTCCTATTTGGCCATTGAAGTCTCCCATGACAATAAGGTTTTTGTGAGCATGATCTCGTATTGTTTTATTTAGCTCGAAGTAGAATGAGTCTATTGATCGTGTATCGGATTGTTCCGTCGGTGAGTATACTTGTATGATGGACCATGGATCTTTGTACCTCGGTAATTTAAGGTTCATCACTGCTATGCGCTCTGATACTCCTATAAAGCTCTCCACCTGGTTTGTGAGGTGCTTTTTGATAATAAAGCCAACTCCATACTGACCTGGAGTAGTTCCTATATGATATAGAAGAAAGTCTGGATGGGAAATGATTCTCTCTCCCATCCTCCTTACTTCACTCAGACCTACGATGTCCCAATTAATCTGTTCTAAAGCGTATGTTAGTTCTGTAAGGTTTTCTTCGTTTTTCAGTGTGAGTACATTGAGGGCTGCAACATAGATCTTTGACCTTGTGTGACTGTAGTACAAATATTAGCTTATTATTAATTTAATGACATGACAACTTAGAAATACTTAGAGTAGAGTACTTAGAGTACACTTAGAGTACACTTAGACTCCTATTCAGTCCGTTGTGCGTAGGTGTCCTGGCTACGTGTGTTTCCAGGGCAAGGTGACACTCAGTGATTAATTTGCTGTTAGTTTGTTTGTTTTCTAGGGCTTTGAGCACAGCAAGGCTATTATACGAGTCTAACTACGTAGTTGTATAGGTGCTATACGGCTGTTGCGGCTTGTGTTAGGGCGACACACTCGCATTGGAATATCGAGCTGTGTTCGCCTAGTGGTAGGTGGAAGTTAATGTTGAGGTCTAGGGAATGTACGCCAGCCCCTGAACCCTTTGGAGTTTTTGAGCCATCTGTTTAGATGCGTACTTTTCGACTCCTGACTGATCCCTTTCTTCCTCTGTTGTTTGTATGTTGTAGCTTTTATTGAACATGGGTTTATTTGGTGTTCTGTCACACGGGGCAGCGATGAGAGGTTGGTACTCAATCGCCCTGTCCAGGATGCCTGCGTGCGAGCTACTATGGTTCTTACCTCATATGCCTAAGTGCATAAGCCTGATAGCTGCTAGTGCTGCCTCCTGCTGTATGTACAAGTCAAGGGGAGTTAATTGAAGGGCTATATCCATTGCTGTAGTTGGGGTTGTCCTCATGCAGCCAGTGATTGCAGAACAGGCTAGCCTTTGGAACCGCTGGAGCCTAGAGACGGTGGTCGTGAGCTCAGTCCTCGTCCACCAAACCAAGGCGCCATAAGTCAGCATTGGTCTGATCACGGCTGTGTAAAGCCACAGCGTGATCTTTGGAGATATCCCCCAAGTTTTTCCTAGCATTCTTTTGCATTGGTAGAATGCGATTGTGCTTTTATTAAGTTTGTAGTCAAGATGCTTGTTCCAGAGCAATTTGCTATCANATTGCTATAAAGGATCACTCCTAAGTACTTGACTTCTTTTAGTTAGTTCGATGTTGAAAAGTTTAGGAAGTTTATGAGGTCCGAGGACTCTCTTGTTAGTAAACATTATTAGTTCTGTTTTGGAGGGGTTGACCGATAGTTCATGTTTTGCACACCAATTCTCGATTATTTTGAAAGCTTTCCTCATGACGTCACATAAGACGCCTTCAAATTTCCCCGTGATTAAAATTGCTATATCATCTGCATAAACCACCGAGTACAGACTGCTAGCGTTGAGCTCTGTGATGAGCTCATTAACAACTAGGTTCCACAGGTGGTGACAGCACCCCACCTTGTGGGCAGCCTCTTCTTACGATGCCTCGTGTGGTGGTGTTCACAGTAAATTGAATAGCGCGGTATTTTAGCATGTTGTGAATCCATTCTATAAGTGTTGGCGCCACACCGTGCACGGCTATGTCAATGAAGGCGTATTTTGGCTGAGTGTAATTGCTCCTACAGGGTTTCGGAATAAAGATTATTTTTAATTCGCGCCATATCAAGGGGATGTAGCGGTGGGCTAGACAGGCACGGAATACCTTGACTAGGTATTCAGCTAGTGAGTCTCCGCTCCATCTGAGCAGAGCCGGAAAGATACCATCCAACCCTGCTGCCTTGAACGGTAAGGTGTTGATTGCCCATATTATTTATCTCTGTCAATTACTTCTGAAGCCACCTCTTAGAAATACTTAAGGTGAAATGCTTGACTGTCATGTCATTAATATCTAATGACATGACAGTCAAGTCATCTTTTTAAGACATTTTCCAAGCGACCTTGAGCTCAAGGTCGCTTGGAAAATGTCTGTAGTTATCGACAAGCTCTCTGTGTAATTGTGTTGGATCATAATAGACGGGTGCAACATGTTTTGACTACTAAATATGGTAATAATTATGTGATGGTATTAATTATGTCGTCCAATTGTAATGTAATATACGTTTATGATCCTGTTGACTTAAGTTAATATATGAAGTCCATTGGTAATTACAAAAACATTTCTTATATTTAGGGAGCGGTTGTCGATAGCTTCGTTTAGATTTACTTCGTTATTTTTTATTTTATTCAAAGTATTATTGAAACATTTTATAACGGAAATGGTAATTATAATATTTTCTTTAATCAGTGAAGTCATCCGATTGTCATCGTTTTGCAGCGATGTTATTGCTTCCTCATACTTCAATCATTTTCGTCTAAAGTACCGACTATCTGTTTTAATACAGAACCTATTCCCACGACCCAAGCACCACGATTATTTCTATTATCTATTAAAAAACTGATATTTTGGAGTTCTTTTTTCATATCGTGGAATCGTGCTGTTAGTGGTTGTAACATACCGTCACATTCTGCATTTAACTTCTATTAATCTAGTCTGGTTGCACAGCACAATTACTTAGTTTCTTCTAAGGCATGCTGTATGTGTGGTTCAAAGTGTGAGATATCAACAGGTAATAAAACGTTTATTGAACATTATTTATTTTAAGTTTACCTAAATAGTCAAAATATAAACCAGAGCTCGTGTTGATTGGCAGGATGAAGTTTTTTTTTAAAATTTTGTTTAAAAGCTTTTATAATGGCCTGGGGGTTTGTATGTTGAAACTTGAACTCCGATGGGCATACCTTTACATTCTTTCTAAGTAAGTCAGTAGAGAGCGCGGATGACGAGTTGAGAGCTTCTGTAGTTTTAAGAGGAATATTGGCAAAGAAGTTATCAAATTCCTGAGCCAGAATCAGATGATGGGATCCTAGGGAAATCGAGGGCAAGGCAAAAACAATTTATGCTAAACTTCTCCGGGCAGGCCATGTTTATTACTAGGTTAAAATAAAATTAGCCATGACGTTTAAATCAAAATATTATTTAAAAATATTAAACGTTAAGAATAGTATATTTTGTATAGCATTAGTCGCGTGTTTTTTAACCTTTTCATTTAGGTAGGTAATATTATTTATATTGGGAGTAGGTACCTACGTACTCTTCACAAATTTTGTGGCTTATTAAACTTCGTGTTTTAATCAGGTTCGTAATTTTCGTTGGATCATTTGGCTTCCTTCGATATGGTTGAGCTTGAGCCGAAGGCGCGTGCGTCAAGTTCGTGAACGGAAGCCGTCAGTTGAGACTGGTCATCTCTCAGCTGCTATGGTTTATTTTAAGGATTCGGTTTTATCGTGCATTTTTTTCTACATCGTTCACACATATATGTATGTTTATTTTCAACAAGAACAATGTAGGTAACCAAAACATTGTAAAACAAAAATTATTTAAAAGAGTGTCGGTGAAGTTTCTTGCACGTTCTTCTCTATAGAGATCTACGCTTTGGAACGTGCAAATAGCTTCATATCTTTTGACTGACCAACATTGACAATTCCAAAGTGCCTGTGAATGGTTTAATTGAAATAAATAATTTGAGTTTGAGTTTGAGTTCGTAAACACTAAGCACATCGTAAACAATATAATGTTCATAATATCACTGAGTTTCGCCACATGGCAGGCCGCAATAGCGTGCGCCGTTACGAGTGGTGGCGGTGCGCGGTGGTAGCGGCTCATTGGCAGTGCTCGTTGGGGTCGGTGAGGGCGCCGCGCCGCCAGCCGAACAGGAAGTAGCCCAGCGTGAGGCCCAGCACTACGGCCAGGCAGAGCCACACGTTGTACGTCATGAACACCAGCATCAGCAGGTAGCTTAGCGTAGACTGCAGCGCGTGCAGCGCCGTCTGTACCGCGTGCGCACCCGAGCACAGCAGCGACCGCATCGAACGGCCCGCGCCGCCGCCCAGCTCGTGCTTGGCGATGTTCTGCTGCGAGTCGGAGCGCGCGGGCGCGGGCGTCGCCAGCGTCTCGCGCCAGTACTTGAAGCCCTCGTACAGCACGGCCGCCACGAAGATGGCCAGCGCCGAGCCGAACAGCTGTAGCTCGTTGCTTGTGTTCCAGCCTTTGAACAGGATCTCCGTGCACACGCACGAGTGGAACTGCAAGTAAACAGCACATTATGATCCTCTCTCTTCAACTATTAAAACGTTATCTACTTTACACGAAGGGAACTTAACATCATAAAAATGAATTCATTAAGGTACCTAATTTATTAATAGAAGGAACTGAATGAATCCAAAGGTAGTTGTTAGTTATTCAGTAGGTCTTAGGAAGCCGCAGCATTACAAATGCAATCGTCGTAATGTTTCCGTGCAACATACTGACCACCATGGCGTGGTCGTGCGAGGCGCACGGGTCGTCGTGGTCGTGCGCGCCCGCCGGGTGGCGCGCCACCAGCTCCGCCAGCTCCATCGTGCCCGACATGCTCGCTCTGAAACATACAAACGCCATCATCTCAACCACAACTACTAAAGGTTGCGGCCAGAAGCGCTCTGAATATCCACCACTAACGAGACCTTCCTGATCTAGCAGCCAATTGGCTGTGACCATAGATAGTCTTTGGCTGTGACAGATGGACAAAGACACAGAAGTGGATCCCTAGCTACCTCATGTGACACTGTGGCTCGTGACGCGGCGCGGAGACACTCCTCAGAGTTCGTACCCACCTTCAATCTAGTTAAGATTAGGATCCCTAGCTACCTCATGAGACACTGTGGCTCGTGACGCGGCGCGGAGACACTCCTCAGAGGTCATACCCACCTTCAATCCTGACTGTTATACGAATGATATCGATGACAGTTGTTACCCGAAAGGCAACTAATTCCTTACGATTAGATAAAGGCCAATTTTGTTAGTTATCAGGTGCCCTATCCATTTTATCGGTTTATGTGCATTCTGTATGGGACAGCTAATTATTTATTATGTTGCGATATCGGGTTGGTCCTACTAGTCCAAATATAAAAGTCGTTCATAATGATGAGTAGAAACGATGACTCTTGAAGAGGTTCAGTGAAGAGTAAACAAAACCAAGCTTGTGTCCAGTGGCGGATCTAGTAGGTATTGTCGTTTGGGGGAGCTTGACGCCGCGCGCCGCTGAGGGTAGGTTTTAGCAAAATGTAGTAGGTACATTACACTTTAAAAGCACCAAAATATTATATTTAGCTTAACGCATAACAAGCTTGTTTGAAATGCTTTCACGAATTCACACCTAAGCCGCTGAACTGATTTTGATGAATATAGTATATGTACAAAGATAGATGAGAGTATGAGACCCTGGAGATACGCTATATGAACACAAACGAAGCCGCGGGCGGCAGGTAATAAATAATATTTCCTAAGTAGGTCAGGCGAATACGCGGCTCCTACGGCGGCAACGTAAACCTTCAACAGACGTTGTAAACAAAGAACTGGCACGAACGACTTCTTAACATTATTATTACTTAACACAAGAATACTTGTCATCCTTGACCTTAGTTTCAAATTCCTTGGGAATTAAATAGCAAAGTGAGTATAGCAGAATAGTATTTGGAGATAGTCACGACCACGTACCGGTTGGTTCTGTAGCGGTACTAGCAGTACTAGCAGTGCGTCTGTGAGAGTCGTCGCGCGGCGTGCGGCGTCCGACGGTGGGCGAGTGTGGCGGCGCCGGCCGCCGCCGCGCATATATCGCCGCTGCTGTATCTCTGCCAGTCAGGCGTGGAGCTTATCTCTGTGCGGTCCGGGCATCACCACGCGCTGCCGATCATTGGCGATTAGGCGTGTAAGCTCTTTGTATATCTACTACTCCACCTATTTCAGGAAAAACCATTAGGTATTTAGGGAACCCCACACATTATCTCCCTCCCGGAGAAGACTACCGTACCAGGCTTCCAAGTAGCCAAGTACCGGTCTCGTAGCTATATGCTTGGACTACAGACATCTAGTTACATACTACATACCTATATGCAATTATGCACTATGATTAAGTAAAGGGTGATAATTCCGGGTCAGCGCCCACTCGACCCGAAGAATAATACCTGGTAAAACGTCGATGTATAGTCATAGAAAAGTGACGATTTAGTGCTTGCACCACAGAGAGTGTTCAATTTAAATAATGTTTGGATAAATAAATCTAAACTTATAATGTAGTTATCTATTTATTCTAAAAATATAATAATACAGTTTTAATGCACTCAATCTATCTAAATACACATACCTAACTTTGCAAAAAGCTGCCATATTAAATACTTGCCGAATAGCTAGAAAATTTTTACAACTTGATTTGGATAACAATTTTACCGCAGTACAGAGTAATTTAACATGAAATAATAATAATAACTAGGAACTTTACCTTGGTTCACACCCGTGAGATTCTAGCAAATACCAGGTACTTACATGAGAAAAAGAAAAACAAATAATAATAATCTATCTTCTATAATCTAAACTAATATTATAAACAGGAAAGATTTGTTTTTTTGTTTGTTACGATTTGACTCAAAAACTACTTGAGCGATTTTAAAAATTCTTTCACCGTTAGAAAGCTACATTTTCACAGAGTAACATAGGCTATATTCATTTCCAGAAATAATTAGGGATCCCTACTAAAACTTGAATAATGTTACACAAGGTGTTCAAAAATTGGCATAAAATGTCTTTCATCGCATGTGCTGCGAAAACTATTGATGATAGAACAAAACAATGTACTACAATATTAAAGAACATATCAATATCTATAAAAAAGTTGACGATAGCATATGCCTATCTCCGACGGATAACTCACAATATCTGCTTTTACCATTAATTTTTTTTTTAATTTTAAAAAGAAAAAAATAATGCGAAGCTTATTTAACCCATATGGTATTAATCTATATCAAAATAAATGTGTTTTTTAGAACGGAAATTTAATATAGAATATTTGTGCCCTTTGCTCTATATAGTTTAAACAAATATCTTAGAAGATAAAATAAATTAAATAAAAAAAAAAAATAAGATATCGCAAAATAAAAATATTCGGGTGACAAAATAATTACGCACCCGGCAGTCATTCGGTCCGACCCTCGCGTCGCGTCGCAATGTTACCTACATTGCGACGATTGTGGAAATTCAAATTAAAAATATTTATTGCACCAAAATGTTTACAAGTTCAAGGTCTTATTGTATATTTATAATCTAAACTAATATTATAAAGAGGAAAGATTTATTTGTTTGTTTGTTACGATTTGGCTCAAAAACTATTCGATCGATTTTAAAAAATCTTTCACCATTACACTGCCACTAGCTACATCTTCACCGAGTAACATAGGTTATATTATATTTTCAAATAAGTTAGAAATCCCTACCCAAATTGCAACAATGTAACCCAAGGTATCAAAACGTTGCATATAAAAGTAATTATTTCGCGTGCAGTGCGAGAACTATTGACGATATATAAAATGGTGTTCTATATAATAATAGTACTCATTATTGCTCATAAAGTCCGCGATGGCATATATGAAACTATTATAGTTACGCCACAATAACAGTCTTTGATAAAATTATTAAGTTCAAATACGGGTGGAATCAAATAGTGTTGATATCAGTATCATTACATAAATCCGATATCAGTATCATTACATAAATATATAAATGGTTTGATATTAAGGTTGATTATGTAAATTACAGTTTTCAAATCGGGCCTTTCATTTAAAAGTTACGAAATGCTCCAAGTAAAAAAAATGTTGCGGTTTGAGCGAACTGAACACGAACATGGCATTAATGATTTGGAAAAAAAAGAAGAATAACAAATGTTTGAATTTTTCGAAAACAAACCCCTAAATGGGTGAAAACGGGTGATGAAGTTTTAAGGGGAGGAACATTATTGCTTACTTCAACTTACGTGGAAATTGGAACGAACAAACTAAAAGTGAGATATTTGAATCAGATCTAACAATTTTTAATCAACCCTTGACGGGGTGAACGGGGTGAATAGTAGGTTGATCCTGAGACCATTAAATGAATATCGTAGTGCTTAATTTTCCATAACAAACCTTAAAAAAGGGTTAGAGGGGGCGTTGAAGTTTGCGACATCTTTTTAGTAAAATTAGTGATAGACATAATTTTAATACTAGAAATAAAGACAAATTAGATCAACCAGTGAAAGTCCACACTTCTTTTATGGGGTATTGTGTTAAATGTTACAACTAAATACCTTCTGACATATTAGAACTAAATAAAGGAAAATTTAAAACTTATGTTAAAAGCACACTTTGTAAACAAGCATATTACAAATTAGAAGATTACATAACTTTATAGATATACTGTTTCTTTTTTGTGTTTTTATTTTCTGTTTAATTAATGGTTCCAATATTTGTAAATATGTGAGTACCATTTACCCAAATTTCTTTAGAAAATTAATAAGTTTACCTCTGCTGGTAATACTTTGTTCCTATAAGTAGCACACTCTGGGTGCATCGTCCTCACATAATATTAAATAAAATTTGTATACCAAATTTTTGTAAAATATTTTTTTGAAAAGATCTCCATAAGAATCCACCTTTCCGAATGGACAGTAGAGTCACTTTATAATACTAATCACTGTAATATTTTACTGAACTGTAAATGATGACGTTCAAAAGTGCCGTTTAATGGCCTAATTGAAATAAACGTTTTGACTTTGACTTTTGCGGAGTACCAACTAAATCCGCGCGGACGAAGTCGCGGGCGAAGTGCTAGTAATATTATAAAGATGAAAGATTTGTTTGTTTCTTTGTTACGATTTGGTTCAAAAACTACTGAACCGATTTTAAACATTCTTTCACTGTTGGAAAGCTACATCTTCACCGAGTAACATAGGCTATATTGAATTCCAGAAATAATTAGGGATCCCTACTCAAAGTTGAATTATGTAACCCAAAGTGTTAAAAAAAATGTCATAAAATGTCTTTTATCGCATGCGTTGTGAAAACTATTGATGGCACATAAAAATAATGTAGTACATAATTCAAGTAGGTACTCATTATTAACCAGAAAAAAGTCCGCGAGGCTATCTATTATGGTCAAGTCACAATTACCGCTTTTTGTTAAAATTATTTTTGGAAAGAAAAAGTGATGATTTTGATATCAAGATATAAATCCTAATCCATTAAAATGGTTTGATAATTAAGGTTGACTACGTACATGCAAATTACACTTTAAATTATTCAAATCGGACCTTTCGTTCAAAGTTACGACGGGTATAAAAATTGTTCGATCTGTTTCCATGCGAAAAGGGGTGATGAAGTTTTAAGGGTAGGAAATTATTGCTTACTTCAATTTATGTGGGAATTGTTATGAACAAACTAAAAGTGGGATAATGGAAACAGATCTAACAATTTGTATACCCGTCGTAACTTATAAACGAAAGGTCCGATTTGAATAATTTAAAGTGTAATTTTTTACATGTATAACGGAGAAAGTAACTCCGTAGTGTTTTTTTTAAAAGCGTGACTTTATCATAGCTGACATCACAAAATATGTCATCATGATCGCTCATTTTTGGTTTTTCAAAAGAAAACTTCACAACTTGTTTCAAACTTCGTTTATTAAACGAACAGCGTAACGACGTCACAGAGAGGTCCGTACTATCCAGAGGCTCAAGCGTGAATGCCCGAACCCCTTTTTTTTTCTTTTTTTTGAATGGCGTCTCGCTGTTCAACCTATGAGGTTGTCGACTGCTTAACCGGGCTTGCCTGTGGTGGCCTTAATATAATATTAAAGCCTCCAGCCAGGGCTTATAAAAAACTTACAAACTAAGCGACTACACGCTAAGGGCACCCCCTGTGGGGTACGGGCCTCGGCTTAGGGCGTCGCTGGGGGGAGGACAGCTAGGGACGGGCTGGATCGAACTAGAATTATTTTTAAGTGGCGAATTTAAGACTACAGGCTCAGCGGCGCGGGCTGGCTCGAGAAAGGGTCGGGGCGGATTTTGACAGGGACGTCGCGGCGGGCCTCGGTAGCGAGGGCGGAAGGACGGCGGTCGTGGTTTGCAAAGAGTGCTGGTCTCTTTGCTACTCTCTTGGAGGAGAGTGGTAGAGTCGTCGGGCGTGACGAGGGTATGCCTCGGTCGGCGTACCTTGAAGATGCGGGAGGGTTCGTATCGGGCGGCCGATGCGAAGAAAGGTTTGGCTATGCGTTTCATGAACTGCTGTATGGTGGGCAATTTGAGATCTACATGTAGAGTCTTATTTCGGACGTAGCAGGAGGCACCCGTGATTTTGTGCAGGAAACGGTTTTGAAGCGTCTGCATCCTGTGGAGATGATGAGGCTTTGCGTGTGCAAAGACGGCGCAAGCTTACGTCATGATGTGACGGATGACCGCGGTGAAAAGTCGCAATTTGCACTTGAGTAACAATTTTCTACGGGCAGTCGTGATGTAATGAAGCGGCGCGAGAACAGGCCTGCCTTATCTTCTCAGCGAAGGTGAGGTGGCTGTCCAGGATGACCCCCAGGTATTTGGATTGCTGCATCGGCTTGCCATACATGGTGATCGGAAGAGGGGCTGCCCGAACGCCGACAGTGCGGCCGTATTGATAGGGTTCGCCCCTCCCACTTGCACGTGTAAGTTTTTAGGTTAAGTTCACTCAGTACGGGGAAACAAGCACGTACACACGTATTTTAGGACATGGCGTAACATAACATGTTCGCTGCGAATGTTAGATTACGGCCCAATGATATGACATAAAAAATAGGTTCCTCTATGATATTATTGTTACGGCCCGTAACACCGGTCAGTACCCAGCTTACTATAGCGAAAATAAATAAAGAAGAACACTGTCTTTCGTCACATAACACGTATAATTTTGTTTGTCAAGAAAAATACATCGAAAAAAAATATATACAGAGTGGTGATGACAATACGACAATAAATGAAAACACGGACGATACTAGTTCATAAGAATAATTTTAAGATATCAAAAAAAATCCTAACATCTAAAATAAAAAAAATAAAATTTCAAACAAACTAAATGGCATAAAACTAGAAACAAAATAGAACACCATTTATAAATATTGGTTCACTAACCTGTCGTAAGAGCGGCAACAGCGCGCGGTCCTGTAGCGACTTGATCTTTTGGCTTTTAATTATGGATTAATTCTGGATAAGGAATAATGCTCAGTAAAATTACACTGAATCACAGATTATTAACCAAATAATCAGGCATCTCTCAACCGCGTGTTATTTATTAATCAAATTATTAATCACGATCTCACTGGGTATGATAGTCACTAAATTTTTCGTTTTTCAATATGGCCGCCATGAATTCGAATACACAAATTGCACCGTCGTAAAAGGTTATTTCTAACATCCGACAAGAGGTTCCCATTCGCAGCCATTTGTTTTAATTTATTAAAAGATAAGATTATTCTATCTTTTAAATCTTCAACAGTATCAACAGCTGTTGAGTACACTTCATTTTTGATATGACCCCACAAGAAAAAATCCAGTGGTGTAAGGTCGGGGGACCTGGCTGGCCAACGCGTTGGTCCATAGCGGCCAATCCACTGCTGTCCGAACATTTCAGACAAACGCTCTCTAGCAGGCACCACTGAATGAGCTGGTGCTCCGTCTAATTGATACCACATCTGTCTGTACGCATTTACCGAAAGCTCATCCATGTACTCGGAAACGGGTCCATTGAGGAGTTCTAAAAACTTTTCAGCATTTAAATTTCCATCAATAAAAACCGGACCGATAATGCTATTTCTATGAATGCCAGCCCAAACATTGACAGCAAATCTGTACTGGTGCGAAGTCTCCCGTCCTAGATGCGGATTCACGCGGCTCCAGTAACGAAGATTTTGTCTGTTCCATAAACCGTTCCTTGTGAATGTACTTTCATCAGTCCACATCACATTGTACAAGAAATCCGGATTCTCAAAATGTTTTGTTTCAATCCAGCGACAGAAGTTTTCCCTAACTGGTTTGTCTCTCGGTAACAATGCATGCAATTTCTTGTACTTATACGGCTTCCGTTTGTCGCGTTTTAAAACTTTTAGAATCGTTGTATGGTTAACACGAAAATGTCGACCTGCCCTTCGCAAACTACACGTTGGGTTGCGTTCAAAATAATTTAAAATTCGTTCCTCAAGGGGCACTCTTACACGTGGAGGGGCATTATCCACATGCGGGATTAAGGATCGATTTTCTCGTATCCTCTGGACAGCTTGGACAATGGTGCGCCCGTCGGTCGGACAAACTCGAGTGTTTCCAAACCTCTCTCTGTATGTCCGTATAGCCAAAGCGGCGTTTCTTTGACACTCCCCATAAATTAAAATCATGTCGGTGTACTCCGAAGATGTGTAATTGTAACGAGGCATGATTATTAAAAAAAAAAAA
>NDFZ01004503.1:63165-82876 GCA_002192655.3 Mamestra configurata
CGTGTATATAAGGGGGGGGGGGGTCCAGGGTGTCCGGACGTATCGTATTTCAACAGGAACATGGTTCGGAAGCTCGAACCCAAAAAAATAACACTTCCTCCCTGCAAACGGGGTAACACAACACAATCACGGAGATTACTTCAATATTTACAGTCATTTGGTAATAGGTATCAAACATAAATCGATCAAGTGTCAATATTTTATAGATTTTTTTCCATTGACATAGGAATATTCCAAATCTATATTTATATAAACCGGCCAAGTGCGTCTCGGAGCACGCACAGTGTAGGGTTCCATAGTTACCCGTCTTCTAAACCATGCCTGAAAAATTGTAAAAAGTACTACTATTATATATTAACAAAATTACAAATGCAGTTGGTTTTATGTAATTTCCTATGGAATTATTACGAATTTTATACTTACCCAGTTCCATTTCATAAGCTGGTCGACTTACTCATTAACTCGTTAAGCCTAGGTAGGTTGAATTTTTAACACCACCCTAAAAAAGACATTTTGATGATTTTACTTTACCGCTTTGTCGGCGTAATTGATATGTATACACATACCAAATTTCAGCTTTCTAGCGCTATTGTCACTGAGCTAAACCGCGGACGGACAAACAGACAGACAGACGGACATGGCGAAAGTATAAGGATTCCTTGATGATTACGGAAACCTGAAAAGGGATCCCAATTTTCCTTGGTCACGGCATCACACGTGATCGGCTGGACCAATTTCGCAAACTCTTTTTTGTTGTTTTTATATTGTCAGGTTTAAAAAAATAAATTATGAAAAAAGTACATCCGGACGAAGCCGGGGCGAGCCACTAAATAATTCGTAAAAGAAAATCTTTGATCCAGACCAAAAGACCAAATCTAATTTTGCAAGAAGGATTGTTGCCAAAATTATAATGCGGTATTCATAATAATGCACTACGCGTATTTAGGAATCCGTCGGCATGTATTTTTTGATAGTTTCATTCGGTAGGATGTTCCATAATTGTGCTACGAAGTGGTCGGAGTCCCCGATCGTTTATCATTAAGTCGTAGGTAATTAAATTTTTGTGTTTATCATTCGTACGAGGTTTTAAAAGATTACCGGTACGGTCCCGATAGTAACGCACGCGCTGACTCGCAAGGTCATGCTGTCAGACAAAAAGACAAAGAAAAAAGGCCGCACTGCAATGCTGCGTGCGAGCATCTCGTACACTTGGTACACCAACATTCATAAGTAAGACCGAGGGCCGCTAGTCCAACTGTCCAGCTCGTTCCAGTGCCTGATGTTCGACCGAAGATGCGCGTTGCACTCGTACTCCGGGACATTCGGGTCGTGGTCGCGGGGCTCACGGGACGAGGCCGAGGCACTCACAAGTCGCAGGCGTCACGCCTGCTTAGTTCTGCTTCGAATCTTACATTTATCTGATAAGTACCTGAAGTAAAAACACGATAAAAAATATTAGAGTCGTGCGCAAAATTTTAATCAGAAAACCACCTGCCTGTATAAATAGAAAAATAGTAGTGTAATAGCCTCCCATACCTACGTCCAGATAGATCTGGGCATGGTCTTGTAAAGAAGGAGCTTGTCGCCTAGGAGATAACTTAACTTCCTTAACCAGTGAGGTCCCTGCATTTTAGGTTTATTTCATCTCTTTTATTTCAATGTTTTTCCACCATTTAGGTGTACAGTGTAAATACATTCCCAGATATTTGGCTGAATCACTTTGTTATAGCTGATTGTGTTTTGTCGAGACAGGGGGGTGCATATAACTGCCGGTCGATTCTGTGAACATGTCTGTGAACTGAACTGTGTGGATTGACAGCTCACTTCTTGATCACTTCACCCAAGGCTTCACTGCGACATGTTTACAGAGGGTGTGTAATCTATACCTACATATAATAAAACAGTAGGAACCGTTGTGTCTGTACATTAAACAAATTTACCTAAAATGGATTAAGGGCGATAAAAAGGAACGTACAACACAAAAAAAAGACTTTTTGAATTTTTCATCGTTGTCAGTCTGTCTGTTCACGCTTATCTCCGACGATACTGTACAAATTTACTTGGGGTGTGCAGTTGCATGCGGGTTAGTTCTAAGCAACATTTAGTATTTTTTTTCATTTAAATTGGTGGTCAGGAAAAAAGTTTCGGTCATTTTAAGTTTTTAAAATTAAGTATCAATGTTTTTTGACATGTTTTATTTATATTACAAGATCGGCTATTTCAACTGGATGTCAACAGAATTCATGGACTGGCAGTACAATGACTACCTTTCAATACATACGCTGTTGTTACAGAAAATAGGCTTGTGCGTGCCCGAGGGGTACCTACCTACGTGCAGCGTCGTAGACGGCCTGATTTGTTCGCACTGCCGCGCGGTCGCACCAAGCTTATGGCCAAGGTCCCGCTCTCGCGGACATTGCGCTCACTAAACTTGGTTGCGGATAAGAAAGATATTGTACTCTCTTGTTCACCGAACGCGTTCGCAAGTCACTTTACAAATTTTATGTTACTGTAATTAGTTTTTTTTTTCATACCCTTCAGGTATTAGGGGTCATCCATAAATTACGTCAGACGAGTTTCATTTTTTTTTGCCCCACCCCCCGTCCTTGTCACAACTGATCACATTTGTGAGACTCCCCCTCTCCCTAGTGTGACGTCATATATTTTGCAAATTAACATTTAGAAATTATTGAATGAAAACAGCGGTTCCGAAATCAGTTTTATTATCAGTTAAATTATTTTTAATAAAATTAACATCAAATCAAACAATTAACAAAACAAAAAACTATTAATAATATTAATTAAAGAAATTAACAAAACAAAAAAAAACCACTTCCATATAAAAAAACAGTCGGTGTTTTGGGTTGTTTTTTCGTTTTTTATTTTCTACTTTTTAGTGGTGATACCCCACAACTAAGTGACATTATTCCCATAATGAGTGGTTAAGGAGTTTCTTTGTGTGCCTTCGCAGTCCAAATCCACACCAGCTCATAGTTAAATATCTACTTTGCTTTGGTACTAGTTTTTACTAGGATTAAGGTGAGGAGGTCACTGGTTTATCTTTGAAGTTCCCAGTACAGTGCTAATGCAATATAGATATAACTAAACCCAATGCAAAAAGAAGCATTAAGATCGGTTAATGAACAATAAAGTTATGCCCGAATAGAAAACCCCAAACATGTTAATTCAGGTTGACTTGTTTGCATCTGCCTTCCACCCCATCAAAGTCTACCGGCGTGATGTTATGTTATGAACTGGTGTAATAAATAAACAGACATGCGATTTTAGCAATCCCGGGAGATTTGCTATCATTTATTGAAGAGTTCCTACCTCCGAAATCCTTCATCAGATCTTCACCGAATTGCAATGGAGCCAGTTTGGAAAAATATTCTTTCAAACAAAAAATAATCATCCAAATCGGTTGACAATTGTTGAAAATATCGCTGATCTAACCAATGTCCTGGAATCCCAGCATCAGATCCTAACTTATACCTTCCATCATCAGCTCAGCAAGATGAGATGTTGATTACCAGGCACAATTATCTGAATTGCGTTAGAAAATATATGAAAAACAATGTATGTGCCTTTAAAATTTGAGGGTTGCCCTCGATTTCCCTAGGATCCCATCATCAGATTCTGACTTGGTGCCAATGGGACCACCTCAGGAGTATAGGCTTTCGAATAAAAAAAGAATCACCAAAATCCATTCATAATTGACGGAATGATCGCATAACAAATCTACAAAAAAAAAAAAACACAGTCGAATTGATAACCTCCTTCTTTTGGAAGTCGGTTGAAAATATTAATAGAATTATATCAATTAAAGATACAAACTTAATAATCTTGAGTCCATGGACTTTTAATCCACTCCTTTAAATTATTTATAACTGGCATAGCAGCCAATTCGTTCTTGTTTGGATTGTTAAACTTTTTTTTCATTTTTTTAACATTTAACATTTTTGGCGCGAAACCTTCTTTCTGTATTTAATGGTACGTAAAATTTGTCTATAGTGTAAATAAAAGAAACATCGTTAAACAAAAATGATTTCTATTCAATTAAAAATTTCGTCAGGCAATGCTGATTCTTTGGCCGAAGGTCTTCGGTCTCGGTAACGGATCGCTGTCTGTACATGGAAGATATCTGAGAAAAAATATTATTGGGACCTTTCTCAACTTAAATAGCACCCAAAACAATATCTGTTTGTCTGTGCGTTTGTGCACGCTAATCTCAGAAACGGCTTATCCTATTAAGATGTGGTTTTCACTAATACATTGTGGTAAGCTTCACTTAACATTTAGTGTTTGTTTCATGTCAATCGGCACATAAAAAGTTATGCCAATTTAACTAAAACAGTTTAACAAATGTCCGACGTGATTCTACGTCGAACATTTATTAAACTATCTATATCTATCTATCTATTATTTGTTTGGTCAGTAGCATTAACAGAAACTTTACTAAACTTCATAATTTTAAAATAAACTGCCCCAAGTAACTATTACACGCGGACGAAGTCGCGGGCAATTGCTAGTACCTATTTAATCTTTATTAGATTATAATTTCTCGATATATATGGGCCGGGACGTAACTGCTAATATCGCCTAGCCAAGAGCCTAGCCGTCCTTAAGCTAACTTCTACTCCTCATAGCTCTTCTTTAGGTCCACACTTAACACCTTACGACTCCGTAACGCCTGACTTATCAAAAACCGGTCATCTCGTGGCTCTGTGCATCGCTTTCTTCTGGAATCTGGTCTTCTTTTGTCCTCACCAGTCTCACGATACCGTCGATTTCGGTCAAAGTCAAAGCATTTATTTCAAATAAACCATTCACATGTACGTTTGAATTGTCAAAGTCAGTCAGTCAATTTGCTGCGGTAGCGGAGTTTCACCCCGGCGAAGCGCCTCTACGCGCCACGCGTAGACGTGCGCGAGTGTTTTAGCCTCCAGATCCCATGGCGGTAATCCGGCAAGGAGGCTCGCCGCCTCGCCGGAGACCGTGCGGTATCCCCGGGCCAGCCGGATGGGATGAAAGGGTCATGCCCTTTGGGTCGAATTGAGTTGGCGGGCTGGTCGCCCCCTCAGTGTGAGCGCCCACACTGGGGCCCCATAAAAGGCCATGGACCGCACGATCCCCGCATAAAGACTCCGGCAGGAGGCATTTGGAACCCCTAGATTGGGCAGGAGCCGCTTGAAGACAGCCCCGGCCCGCTCCAGTCTGGGAGCCAAACGTCGGAAGTGCTCCTCGAAGTTCCATCGGCTGTCGAGAACGAGCCCCAAGTACTTAATCGTCGACCCGACGCCGATGTGAACCCCTCCTACCGTTACTTGGGATCCCGCTGGTGGCCTGTTCCGAGAACCATGAAAGCACATGGCCTCGGACTTGTGCAGGGCCACCTCGAGACCCAATTGCCGGATCCTTCCAACGACTATCGCGACCCCGCGTGTCATCAAGTCGGCCGCCACCTGATGCGACCTCCCCTGTGCCAGAACTAGCATATCGTCAGCGTAACAAATCACGCTGACGCCGCTTGCTGACCTCAGCACGCAGCACCCAGTCGTAGCCGATGGCCCACAGGAGCGGCCCCAGAACCGAACCCTGTGGAACACCGTACGACATCTCTCGCCGGTTCCACTCACCCCGGTGAACGGGGTAGATGACGGCCCCGTCCGTCAAATAGGCCTCGACCATGCGGCGGAGGTAGGTAGGANGGGGTCTGTCAGACTCTTACTGACTAAAACCACCCCGGTGTTCCATCTCCCACCTACGCCGGGGATCGCGGGAACGTAAGCGACTTCCGCAATCCCCGGCTGGTGCCGGCCCGCCTCTGCGGGCCACCTCGCGTCGGCGGGGGGAGTGAGGTGTTTGATTCCACCCGCTACATCAAAGAAGGGCGCACGGGAACACTACGCGCCGCCACCTCGGGTCCGGATGAATGGGGGGCGACGGACATCTCCAAGTCCGCCGCCCCTGGACCCAGTTACGGGGGCCGGAAGAGGGCAGCGTATGCCCTCCTCCGATGCCGGATGCGCCAGCTGCGGGCCGGGAGAGCGGTCGAGATCGCCCTCTCCCTTTCCGCAGCCTCCTTCTGCGCGATAACTGTCTCGCAGAAGGAGACCACCGCGTCCCAGGAATCCTCACCGCCGACCACAGCATGAACTACGGCCGGCAGCAAGAGGTCACCGCCTACCACAGAGATGAGGACAAGGCGCGGCTCCTCCAAAATAAAAAGTCATTTTTTTCAAAATCTAAAGTCATTTATTCAAATTAGGCTGAGTGCCAGCACTTTTTGAACGTCAAAGTTCGACAGTCCCCCAAAACGCCCGCCCGTCACCACTTCCTAGTGTTTTAGCTGGGAAGAAGAAGTGGCGCAACAAACTCCCCAGCAACACATCTGTCTGTTAAGTTAAAAAAACTTGAATTTATACAGCAGTATGCAAAGTTTACAAAACATGACACAGAAAATTATAATATGTCTAATATGTTGAAAATGCAAATTTTATGAAATTTATTGACACCTTGTTAGCTAGCACACTCCATTATGCCATCAAAAAAACAAATAAACTCATGCATTAACAAGTAAATCAAACTAATTAAGCCTTTAGGCATAAATGGTATAATCTAACAACAGGATTGTGACTGGAACCACAAGTGATGAACTAGAGCAAACGTAGTTATTATTATAAACTGTAGGTTTATTGTTATAACAAAAATAAAAATAAACCATGACCTGCAAGGCGACCAGCCACCACAAGCAGCACCCATTCACGAGCATAACGCAAAGATCAGCCATTACCCCCCTCGCCATGTTTGAGGGAAGGAGGTAACCCGACCTCCGACGCTACCGCAAGCAGTGATAATATCTAAGGGAGCATGACGAACTTGCTGCCGGTTGTTCAGTCAAGTATAATATAAAACAGCTATAGGACAATACTAGTTCATCATATGTTGCAATACAACTCATTAAAAAAACAATTGTAATGAGTAAATTATGCCAAAAAAAAAAAAATATTATATGAACTGATATAACTTGTCATTAGCTAACTTACAGAGAAAGAACATGATAAATATGACATTGTCTTGCGTTCAAAACAGCGACCAACTATTCTTATCGTCTAAATAGTCATTAATAGAATAGTATGCCTTCGAACAAAGGCTGACCTTTAACTTTAGCTTTAAATAAGTTAAAAGGCAGGTCAAGAAAAGAAAGTGGAAGTTTATTGTAAAAGCTGATACCGAGCCCCACAAATGAGTCGTGGACCGGGTGCTTCTTCGAGCAAGGCATTCTTTGGTGATTTGCGTGGCAATTTTTAAATTTAATTTTTTTTTTTAATTGACATCTTTTTCTTAAAATATACGTAAAAGTAATCTTTTTTATAGAAGAGGGACCTCAAAAAGCGATATAGTTATAGAGATAATCGAAATTAAAATATTGGAGGCCACGCAAATCACCAAACACTCCACGAAAATGTTTTTTTTTTTAATTTAACTTTCTCAAATAAGTTATTAAATTATCAGGTAAAAGTATAGGTAAGTAACTAACACAGAAATCGTTTTTTAAAGCTTTTATTTATAGTAGAATCAGTCAACATTATTAATTCTTTGTTATAGACATTAAAACCATGTAACACTTATTTCAACACTTTCTCTTAATCTAATAAAAAAATAATCTTTGATTATAAAATCAGTCATTTGTTAGGAACATAATCAGTGCTTTTAATTATCACAATCAACAATACTATTACAAAACTAAAAGTTATTTCATTTGCATGGCCAATAATTGATTTGCGTGGGTCAAAACTATCACGTAAACCACGCAAATCACGACCACGGAAATCAAAATAAATCCTTTATTCTAAAAATATATAAAAACCTTTAAAGCAAATATACTGTGATTTGAATATAAGTTGCGTTACCTTATAATTGTTCGCTCTAGTATTTTATTCAAAAAACAAATTCACAGATCAGATACCGGAGAAAATTGTACCACGCAAATCAAAGTTTTGAGAAACCATAACATCGAAACGAGGTTCTTACCTTAATTTTTCGGAAACTTGACGCGTCGTCACACAAGCACTCTGCCCGGCCGTCGGAGCGCGACTAGTTGTAACGTGAATTAGGATGACGCAACATTGGGCCGCGAATGTAAGGATATGCAAGTGAATTTACAAATGATCCACGCAAATCAGTAACTACCCCGGGACACTTACATTTTAATTTTTTTAGACAATAATATTCTTTTAGAACTATAATCTAATTTTTCAAAGCATTGTCAACTTCCTCGGACCTAATGTTTTTTTTTGGTAAGCATGTACCGTTTAGTTTAAAATATATAATTTACTAAGTGACCAGATCGGGGTTTGGGACACTCCACGAATATCAAAGAATGGGGGTGTTTTATTTTTTTTATGATATTACATATATAGATAATTGAATAATAATTAATAACCCAAATAAGAGAGGATTAATGGTATGCCCGAAAAAAAAATTGGCTTGCTGACTTTCCGATTTCTATTCTTTTAAGGTGATGCCGCTTAAAAAACGTATCCAGAAGAATGACCCCTTACGAAGTCGGTGGGGAGGAGCATGTAGCTTGTGCTTGTTTCTGGTGTTAAAGTTGTGGCTCCCAAGCGGCACACTCTGCCAGCGTATGCCGCGCCGTGTCCTCCGGACAGTCGACGCAGTGGTGGAATATTTAAATATAATTCTTAGAAATGTTGATAGCAATAAGCACAAGCAGATAGGTAGGCGATCGTTAGCAGTATAGCGTATGCGGAAGGATTAGATTCGCGCTTGAGCATGCGTCTGCCGTGTGAGTGCGAGACGGACTGAGGGGCGCGGGCGCGCGCGTCGCTGCGCCGGCGATGGTTCTAGGCTTCCTTTGTTTCGGTGAGTAGCGGGACTGGGAGCGCGCTTGCTCGGTACGACACACTAACGAGCATTTTGATTTCAAAACCGGACAAAAGTGACAATTACAAATTTCTGTAAATGTCATTTATGTTGTCATTTTATTGCACCTGAGTAATGGTACTATCATAAACTGGTCCTACCTCGGACCATTCCCCTCCGCCCGCCCCGTTCAGTTAGTCGGAAACTAGTCATTGTTTAGTACGCACGTCTACTTTCACGATACGCTCTATTGTTTTCAAACTTGCATTTGGTTTAAAAAGTGGTTAGAAGTGGATAGTGGAAAGTTTTAACAATGGAGTCTGAAGCACAAGGTATGTACTTAATTTTAACGTTTGTTATCTTTAATACGATTGACTATTTTATATTTTTAGAACCAGCTTCTATAGATGGGGAAAAAAAGTGAAAATCGTGTTTTTTTTTTACTAATTAATACATTTGTAATAGTACCGAGTTAGATCGAGCTATTAGTATACCTCTGTGGTAAAATAAAGAGTTTTATCTCATCAAAACAGTAATAACATTTACCACATCATTCCACCACTCCAAAAAATTTTACTTTTAAAGTGATATTAGGATTTTTTTATCGTTTAGCACTTTGTCGTTTTTTTTTGCAGATTCGACATCAAATGTGATTGAGATGACACGGAAATCGTTGTATATGCTTTTTAAAGAAAGCCCAGCAAGAAGATTAGATGACAAGTTATCATTTATGGAAAACAAGGTCCGAGAAATTACGGAATGTCCCCAAAACGAGTATCGAACCATAAGTCATGATTTACGACATTTCAAATCAGATTTAAAGAAAAGATGGGCATCGTGCAATTATATTGAAGATAGATTCATGAAAAAAAACGAAAGTTGGCTTAATGTTTCGATACTAATACATATATGGACGCCAAACACTAAGCCGGGGCGCCCAAGCAAGGACTTCCAAGAATTGACTGATCGCAGTAAAAGACGAAAAACTAAAGAACTCCGTGAGGAGGTACCAGTGGAAGTGCTTACCTTCGCAGCTAGCGTCAGTCAACATATGTCGGGAAATGCTGCGGCTTCAAAACTTATAAAAGATGCAACTTCTACACCAACAAGAGCCAAACGGTACAGAAAAGCAATAAATACCGCTCAGGAGCCAAAAATAAAGAAGCACACACCTGAAGAAGCTTTGCGCATCTTTATAGAAGGTGGCTTTACAAGGAAGCAGTGGGAGTTACTGCATGATGCAACTAAGGGTATATTCCCTTGTTATACTCTTATTAGAGAAGTAAAAAAACTCTATTATCCAAAACCAGAGGCAGTTCGAGTTACGGAGACTTGTGTGGAAGTTGTGCTCCAAGACTTACTGGATCACACAGCTAAAAGACTGTCTCTTTATCTTGAGGATGTACTCCAAAACTGTACAATAGAAGAATTGGAAAATCAGGAACTCATTTCAAAATGGGGATGTGATGGCTCTCACCAAACTGCCTACCAACAAAAGTTTTTAGACAGCTCTCATGATGACTCAAACATTTTTCAAAGTTCATTGGTTCCCTTGAGATTACAATCACGAGTTGGAGAAAATATTAAGACTTTATGGCAAAATCCAACACCTTCATCTACTCGTTTTTGTCGACCAATCCGCATTCGATTTCTTCACGAAACAGTAGACATAACAAATGATGAAATAAACTATATAGAAGACCAAATAAATCATTTGTTAAAGACTGAATTAGAAAATTGTAATAGAGCCACTTTTGTGCGACATACATTGCTCCCAACCATGGTTGATGCGAAAGTTTGTAACGCAGCTACTGGCACATCATCTACTATGAGATGTTACATATGTGGCAAAACGTCCAAAGCCTTCAATGACTTCGAAAATTTAAATGTGGAGGATCCTCAATCCTTAAAATTCGGATTGTCAATTCTTCACGCAAGAATCCGTTTCTTTGAAACGATTTTACATATAGCCTACAAACTTCCTCTGCAAAAATGGCAAGCTCGAACTGTAGAAGAAAAAACTGTGGTCAAGAAAACAAAAGAAAATATACAAAAGAAATACAGAGAAAAGACTGGCCTTGTTATAGATATGCCGAAACCTGGTTTCGGCAATTCCAATTCAGGCAACACGTCTAGAAGATTCTTCGCCGATCCTGATCTAGCTGCTGAAATCACTGGCATAAATAAAGAGTTCATAATTAAACTTAAGGTGATTCTGGAAGCAATGTCATCTGGACTCAAAATTAATGCAGAGAAGTTCGGAAAATACTGCAAAGATACTGCAAAAATGTATGTCGAACTGTACGGTTGGCATCCAATGACGCCGACTCTTCACAAAATCCTAGTGCACGGTACAACTGTGATCAAATATGCCATCCTGCCTATCGGGCAGTTATCCGAAGAGGCCGCAGAAGCCCGTAATAAGCACTACCGTTCATACCGGCAAAATTATGCCCGAAAATTTTCGAGGATTCAATGTAACCACGATGTCCTCAACAGGCTGCTTCTCACATCAGATCCTTACATAAGTTGTGTACGGAAACGTAAACCAAGCAAAAGCCAGCCTTTCATGAGTGAAACCATAGAGTTGTTCGAGGCAGAAGAACTAGACACAGAGGTAGACCAATCATCGAGACATGTTTACTCAGATGATTCAGAATAAGGTCCATCAGAATTTATTAATTTGTGTTTTTTTAATGTTCATAAAAATATACGATTTTCTGTATTCACTTACGTATTTTTATTCATTTCCAATAAAATAAAAGTGCTAATTAATTTTGTCCGGTTTAAAAAGCAAAATGCTCGTTAGTGCGACACGACGACGACTGCGGTGACGCTCGGTGACTCAACGATGCGGCTATGCGGTACTGGTAAGTTTGTACATTATTTTGTTATGTGTTACGGTACGTATTTAATGTTTGCGTTTGTATTCTGTGTATTAGTATGTAAAGTATTTTATAGTAAGTAGATATAAATATATACTTATATATATTCTTATACATATTTTTGATAATTATTATTATAAGTATTATGTGATTTATTAAGGGCGGCTTCGACCAAACTGGAATAAATTTTACTCTGGGGATAAATCGCTACTTACGCGAGAGTAAACCAATTTCACGTTCGGAATACTCACTATACCACCGATATGCATGGAATACGAAGTTATTCCAAAAAATGGCGTCCTATTGTTTTATGCAGCTGTCATTTCAACTCAACAATCAACACAAGGAATTCTTTGCTTCAAATAAGGGGTCATCCTTAATTACGTCACACGAATTTCATGATTTTTTGACACACAAAAAACATAAGTGTCGCTTTCTTTCTCGTTTTTTTATTTGCAATTCTTTGATTTCAGATTCCACTTTACCTTCAACAACGTAACTACTTTTTAAACTTTTCCTGAAGTTGTTAACTTCTTCTTGTACAATTTGTTTTCTTTTTTATCAGCATAAGCTGCACTGTATGTTTCATATAGTTTACGGTAAAGATTACCTAAATCACTTTTTTGTTCATTTTAAACTTGTTTCTTAAGTAAAACATCACAAAATAGTAGAACTAAGAACGACATGGAGTATTGCAGCCACCTTTGGGATGGCTCAGCTAAATACAAACTTGCCGCGCATGACTCGGTGGAACGCAAAGCTAAAAGGCTCATTAGCGACGTAAAACTGGTGCATGCCCAGCTTCACAGCTTGGCTCATCGCCGCAAGGTTGCCTGCTTGTCGGTCTTCTACAGATTGTACTTCGGGGAGAGTGTCCAGGAACTCCACGATCTCATCCCACCGGCCCCCTTCTCCCATCAATAGTAGAGCGAATGGTCGACAAAACAATTGGTATCTTATATTTACACAGATATAGTTGTATAGGTATGTTTTTGAGGTTTTCGCAAAGTAATAGTTTAAAGTTCGTATTTTGGCACTTAGAGATTGAAATGTGACGTCACGAAATTTAGGACCACTCCCACCCCCTTGTCACGCAATGTCACACTTCGTCGACCCCCTCCCTCCCCCATAACGTGTGACGTAATTTATGGATGGCCCCTAAATAAAATGAAACATCTAAACGATTTGATTCAAGATAGTGATAGTGATGAGGAAGATATACCGAGACGTCTAAGGTGGCTTAAAGAGAGAATAGATTTATTTGAATACTATGATGATCGAGATTTGACAAAACAACATTAATATTGCCATTAACACTATGGACAGCTACTTTACCACGCTATAATACGACAAATGAGAGTTGACATGAGTTTCGCTTCTGCACCGTCCCGTTTGTAGGACAACGTTATTTAGCCGGGTATTACATTCGTTCTCATAAAGGTTCACATTCACTCTGTTAATCGCGCATAGCTATTCCAAGTAGAGCTATACGTTAGATTGCGTGGAAAAACGTCTGTTGATTTACTCGATAATAAAATCGTGGAATAGATTATTCTTGGTATAGTTACTCGTGTATAAATTCGGGTTTGGTCGAATCCGCCCTAAGTGAATTTATTTATTTTAAGTGAATGTCACTTTATTATCATAAAGAATTCTGGCTACGCCACATACTCACAGTTTTCAGTAAAAGTCAAATGTCCGGTTTTATGCGGAAACCTGGCAACATTAGGTTAATATTTAATGGCTTGGGTTTTCCATTGGTCACCCGCAGGCCTCAACGGCTTAGCACCCGCGGTGAGGGGCGAAGCCCCGTGAGAAGCTCGTCGCGACTTTTAAGACAAGACATTAAGTGTTGCGTTTGTTCAGGTGTCTACATCTGTCCAACCTTTTCCCAAATATATTGAGGTTGCCGGATTCAGCTGACCTCCACAACCCGGCTGCTGGTAATACTTACTTCTTGGCCAGACTGGCGCCAGTTTTTCTGGCTTCTGAAAATTAGTAACGCCTGCTAAAAATCTACATCTAACAGCCGGTACCAATGTCTAAACTTACTTTCCTCTTTACCTAGAAGATTGATCCCTGCGGCTGTTATTATTTAGTTTGGTTCCAATTTTTTTACGACTCGTACTTATTTTATCGATAAATTTGAAATTGTAGGTTTCAAACCCTATTTTCAGATGATAATAAGATGTCAACATGCCGCATAAAAAATCTTATTTTCGTAATCAATATTATGAATTAAAACTAAACCTAATAAAATTAAGAGATATTCTTATCTCAGCTGTTGTTATTCAATAACTAATACTTATGTTCTTCTTATATTATTTTATTTTAACAACGGCGAACAGAACGAATTTAGAAAAATGTCGACTTAGGACCGCTTCCAATAAAGTCCCGCCGGACTGAGCTGAGCGTGCACGTACAGGGGCGCAAATAGCTTAAAAACCAGCCATGTTCGGATAAAAACCGATAAAAACAAAGTAACATCAAAATGCTTACTTTTCCTGATAAAATGCTTAAGTTCATTAAATTTCTTACTCTAAAAATTTTGAGCATTTCGCGACGAAAAATTAATAATAATAATACGAATAAAGAGAATATAATAATATCTTGGGACAACTCACAAACGGTCATCCGATCCCAAACTAGGCAGAGCCTGTGCTATGGCAACCAGACAACTGATAAACATACTTATATATTTCTAAATACATATATATTATAGGCAAATAACACCCAGAGACAGAACAAATGATCATGCTCATCACACAAAGATTTGTCCTGGGTGGGAATCGAACCCACGACCTCCGGTTTAGCAGTCAGGGTCACTAACCACTCAACCAACAGGCCAGTGAAATTGTCTTTAGGGTATCTCTTGTGACGTCTTTTTTTCAATGTTCTAGACCATTTATATAGGTAATATCTTTATAAAATGCTTAACTTTAAGGACTTGGCTATACACTGTAGTTTTTTTCGCTTGAAAATGTATTACCATTACGGAGACCTCTGCGACGAAAAAAGGTGCTCTGAGTTAGGACAGCGCCTTAACTTCGTTGCTGGCGCACCGATTTCGATTAAGTATTATTTTTTTATTATGGTTTCCGTAAAAAAAAGAACCCTTATAAGACCACTGGGGTGTCAGTCTGTCCGTCCGTCACAACCGATTTTGATGAACTTCTGTGACCCAAACACAGACGCGTTGCGTAAATAAATAAATTTTAAATATGGGGCTCACTTTTGGGGGACAAATTACAAAACTATAAAAAGTCTTTCCTCAATTAAATATCTAGGCCAACGTTTAAACTGGGATGAACATGTCTCAACTAGAGATACCGCGAATAGTTGTTATAGCGAGTACTCGAATACCGATAAATCGCCATTCCTTATGGCTTATGGCGAATACTCGAATAGGAACTCTACTTACTGTTTACTAATGTTTGCCATAATTTAAAATGCAAATAAGTTTATATACCATACCTGTATGTGCAATAATTTTATTAGAAATAACGCTTCAGTTGCCATAATCGTGAAATTACATAAAATCATTGTCACTAATTTCATTGGTCATAATCGATCAAGTGTCATAATAATTTTAATCCATAAATTTATTGGCTATATTTTTCATTATCAATAATGTCGTTTTCCATAACATTTATTCACCATAATATTCATTTGAACTTCAATTCACACCATACTTACTAAAATAAACCTTATCTACCATGCATACTTTTCAAAAGAGGATTCTGCCGCTCGGCGACCGCTATTTTTTTGTACAAAACATCAAACGTTTCTAAATTATATTCAATGTTGCTTATGTCAAAAGACTACTATCAAATTTTGATGCGTTAAATAGTATTCCAAATGTTCAGTTGACAATTTATCGACAGTTTACAATCTCTCAAGTTATTTTATAATCAAAGACATATACAAAACGATTATTTCATAATATATCGAGAAATTATAATCTAATAAAGATTTATTACAATCTAACGAAGTCTGCAATTTTTCAGTGGATGTTTCAAAGGAAAAAGTCGGAAAACCGGGAATTTCTAAGATTTTTTTTCATTCATTAGATTTTGTTAGGTAGGTAACACTTATTTAATTTATTTATTTATTTCGGACAACAATATAGTTAATTTTGTTAGATTATATTATATTTGTTAGATTTTGTTTTGTTATAACAAGTGTTAGTCGTACACAAAAGTTTTTCAGCAAATCAAATTTTTAGAAGAGTAATATACCTTACCTTTTTTAAAGATCATAAGCCAAACATAAGATAACATGTAGGCAATAGGTATGTGAAAACTAGCCAAATCGAATCTGGAGCCTTAATTTATTTCATTTCAAGATTATCTGCAGCACTTGGCACCCATTTAAATCTAAATCCTTTTGTCACTGAAGTCGACAATCATGTTATTAACATTGAACTTGGCTCCCATTCTCACATTTGTTTATAAATAAACAAAACTTTATTTCAGACTTTAAGGTCCATAATTTTGTTAGTATTTTGGTGTTAGTAGTAGCAATGGTGCTTAAATAAGTAGATTAGTATTTTTAGTTTTCACATATTATTTACTTATGTCGACCTATGACTGCTGTCCCCACCCAGTGTCCCTGAAAGGGACAATCCGATCTGGCAGTTGTCATTTTCAGGATGCTGTTGTCACTACCATGCAAGCGCTGTAGTAAGGAGGCCGCTTTCTTTCGCATGATGGCATGGAAACCATCTGTGCGAGCCTCCGCGAACATTCCTGCCGGTCGATTCTGTAAATATGTCGAAGTGAAGACTTGGGTGAAGTGATCACGAGGTGAGCTGTCATTCCATCTTGATTATATGGATTGACAGCTCACCTCGTGATAACTCCACCCAAGCTTCGACACTTTACTTCGACATGTTTACAGATTCGACCGGAAACGCTACAACGCCATGGCAGTCCCAACAGCATCCTAAAAGCATTATTAATTTAAACACGCAGGATGTTGTAGGCTCAGCGCGTCTATGATACCCACAGACTACTCGGGTAAAAGGATTGGCAGAACGCCTTAAAAAGGTTACTTTACTTTACTTTTCCGTCAATGTGGCAGCCGACATGTGTATCGCTCAGTTGCTCGATGAGCCGGTTGATAAAGAGGTTAAATAGCAAAGGGGGAGTTTCAACACCCCTGTCTGACTCCGCATTCCAGCCGTCTTCTCGTCAACGTTGCAACTCGTCAACGCCGACAGAGTACCCACCCACCTCACCTGTTTAGAGTAGGTACCAATATATGAGAAGGGAGGTGTACTCCGCCGACACACCTGCGTGCCTCAACGGACAAGTTGAGGGACGCAGGTGTGTCGGCGGAATACACAGTACGTCATAGGTGACCAGATCAAACGCATTCGACAAGTCGAGGAAGCACGCAAGTACCGGCGGCCATCGGGCAACTCAACCTGTGCTGTGAGGCGACTATTCAGCAGACTGTCAAGTACCTTGGCTGCTGTGGTGAGTGAGATGGATCAGTAGTTACTGTCAAACGTATCACCCGTCTTATTGGTCCGCATTAGCGGCTCTGGCAAACACGAGTGATCTATGCACAGACTGAAAAACATAGACAGTACTCAAGTAACAAGCAAGTTAATCCCGCAAATTTATAATGCTCGATACTGAGTCCATCGTGACCAGGCGATTTTCCACGCAGCATTTTACTAATAACGTTCGCTACACTTTTCGCAGGTATCTTAACATTCTGCCCCATCACGACGGGCTCACTACCGCCGTGTGATGTACGTGAAATCACTATAAAAATATAAATTTAAAAACTTTCCTAGGTACAACAGGTTCCCTACTTCAATTTACGTGGGAATTGGTATGAACAAACTAAATGTGGGATAATTGAAACAGATCTAAATTTTTTTGCAAAATCAACCTATGAAGAGGTGAACGGGGTGGATAGTTGCGCTAATTCAGAGACCACAGAATCAGCAGCCGAAATGGCTGGGTAAGTTATGAAAATCGTTTTGTTTAATTTTCCAAAACTAAAGGGGGTAGAGCGGGCGTTGAAGTTTGTGGAGTACCTACTAAATCCGCGCGGACGAAGTGCTATAAAATGAATATAAGGCAACACTTTGCTACAAATAATATAACCCATATTATTTGTAACACCAGCTTAGCGGCCAGCCGCTTAGCCTGCCAATGAGCCAGCCAGTCACAGCGTGTCAACTACCTGAGCCAAAGCCAATGCCAATGCCTTTAACCCAAGCCAAACCCAAGCCTTCCCAAAAAAATCCCCTGCCAACGACTCTATAAATAGGAGTGGACGCCCCTGAGTCAGGGTTACTCATACCGAGAAGTTTGGTAAGGTCATCTTTTATGGCGGAGGTGTTCTCCGCCGGGATGGCAGGTGGGACGTAAGTGGAGATGACCGTGATGGGTTGATGGCCTGTCATGCCCAGCCGACAGACGGAGACCATTGCAATGCACTCCCAGTTCTCTTCCAGTAGACCAAGCTCACCTTCGCATGGTGGATGAAGTCGAACGTAGAGCTTCCATCCCCCCCATTGAGGACCCCGATGACCCCCTGCCCCCGTCACTCCCGACGAGGTAAAGGAGATCATAGGCAGACTCAAACCCAGGAAAGCCCCTGGGTCCGATGGCATCACCAACAGGGTGATCCGTCTCTTTCCCGCCTCCCTGATGATGTTGATGACCGCCATCTTCAATGGCGCTCTGCCCAACAACATGTTCCCACAATCGTGGAAAGGGGCTACCGTTATCGGTATCCCTAAATCAGGGAAGCCCAAGTCCTCCCCGACCAGCTATCGCCCATCAGTTTGCTCAGCGGCCTAGGCAAAGTCTACGAGAGACTTATTTATAAGCGACTTCAAGGACTATGTCCAGGCCAAGAGCCTGATTCCCCCCGAGCAGTTCGGCTTTAGAGCCAACCATTCTTGCGCCCAACAGGTCTTCCGCATCGTTGAGCATATCAGCGACCGCTTTCAGCGCGGCCAAGTGACGGGAGCCCTGTTCTTCGACGTGGCGAAAGCTTTCGACAAGGTCTGGCACAACGGTCTGATATACAAGTTATATCGAATCGGTGTGCCAGATCGTCTCGTACTCATCTTACGAGACTATTTGTCAAACCGCACCTTTAGGTACCGTATCGAGGATGCGCTTTCAGCCCCCCATCCCGTTCGCGCCGGAGTGCCCCAAGGCGGTGTGCTCTCGCCTCTAGCTTTCACGCTATACACCAGCGACATCCCGACCTTCCCCGGGACGCACTTAGCCCTGTTCGCCGACGACACGGCCATATACCGCTCCGGCAGAAGCGAACAGAGCATAGCTCGAGTCCTCCAACAATCGGCCGACGCCCTAGGCGTATGGTTCCGAAAGTGGAGGATCGAAGTTAACCCCGAAAAAAGCCAAGCGGTTTTGTTTGACAAAACGCGAGGCCGATTTTCCAGACCCAATCCCAGCCCGATCACCATGTTTGGTAAGCCGATCCCTTGGGAGAAGCAAGCCAAATATCTAGGTGTGATCCTCGACCGACAACTTACGTTCGCTGAGCACATAAAGAAGGTACGTTCGCGTGCCTCTTTCGCTCTCGGTAGGCTTCACTCCATGCTGAATGCACGCAGCAAGCTGTCCCTAAGATGTAAACTGCGCATCTTCACGACGTCCATACGCCCCATTATGACGTATGCGTGCGCCACTTTCGTGCACGCAAAGTCGCACCACATCCATAGGATGCAAGTAGTTCAAAATCGATTTCTCCGAAAGGCCACGGGCGCCCCGTGGTTCATTAGGAACGAACGACTCCACGTCGACCTCAAAATCCCGACAGTGAAGCAGTTCATGAAACGACTATCGCAGCGTTTCATCGAAACTGCTTCAAAACACCAAAATCCCCTTATCGCATCGGCTACCCGATACACTCCCTCACAGATCAGTAGGACTCGCCGCCCG
>NDFZ01004504.1:0-52541 GCA_002192655.3 Mamestra configurata
ATAAACCGTCATTTTGGATTGTTGTCTTTTTTTAATCAATTTTGCTTTATTGTGCTAAGAATAGATTAATGAGTTAAGATAGTAAAATTGTACCTTCTCCTGAGACTTGCTGAGAGGAACGCGCGGCGCTCCGTGTCGGTCGCGCAGCGGCGACGCGGGGCGGCGCTTGTCGTAAGGCTCGAACCGCGCCTTGTTGTTCAGCGAATACTGCCTGTCCCTGCAACAACCGCTTATTAAAACTAACCTCTGCCAGCGACTTCGCCCGCGTTAATGTCGGAAATTATCCCAAGAGAACATACTCCAGTTATATTTAGTATTGCACAAGTGACGCAAATATTTTCACAAATATGGCAAGTGAAGTGCCAGTATAATACTAGTGTAACATAAATCAGCAGGCACACACTCCACGTAACAGTACTGGTATTCAGCTCCATCCGGTTAGACTGGAAGCTGACCCCAGCTTAGTTCAGAAAAGGTTCCCTTAGATATGAGTCTAACTTATCCTGCCATCTCGTTCTGAGCTTGCCGCGTTTTCGTCTACTGCCATTTCGGACACACTGTGGTTAGGTTAGCCTATTGCTCCTCTGGCTCGATGCATGTGGCCAGCCTGATTCTATTTTAGCTTTACTCTGACCGATTTCGGCCATGGCAGCCAATCTCAACGGAGACTAGCCATCGGTGCGGGACATATTATAGTGCACAAGTGTGTGCGCAAACACAGGTGCACTACCTCTTCCATCACTCTCATATTCCGATGGGACGGCAACCAGACACGACCGGAGAGAGATCTGGCGCAGGACCAACGGCNCAGTTATATTTAGTATTGCACAAGTGACGCAAATATTTTCACAAATATGGCAAGTGAAGTGCCAGTATAATACTAGTGTAACATAAATCAGCAGGCACACACTCCACGTAACAGTACTGGTATTCAGCTCCATCCGGTTAGACTGGAAGCTGACCCCAGCTTAGTTCAGAAAAGGTTCCCTTAGATATGAGTCTAACTTATCCTGCCATCTCGTTCTGAGCTTGCCGCGTTTTCGTCTACTGCCATTTCGGACACACTGTGGTTAGGTTAGCCTATTGCTCCTCTGGCTCGATGCATGTGGCCAGCCTGATTCTATTTTAGCTTTACTCTGACCGATTTCGGCCATGGCAGCCAATCTCAACGGAGACTAGCCATCGGTGCGGGACATATTATAGTGCACAAGTGTGTGCGCAAACACAGGTGCACTACCTCTTCCATCACTCTCATATTCCGATGGGACGGCAACCAGACACGACCGGAGAGAGATCTGGCGCAGGACCAACGGCTTAACGTGCGCACCGAGGCACGGGGGTGTCACACCACCAATTTCTAACGGGCTGTAACTGAGAAATTCCTATTGGAAAAACCCAATAACACTTTTTGCCCTGCCTGGGAATCGAGCCCAGGACTCCACGCTCGGCAGTCACGCTTGCAACTGCGAGACCAATGGAGCAGTTAAAAGTGTCAAGTTTAATCATAATGAGTACATGGAACCCTTTTCAGGTTATGCGTTTATTCTGTTACTCCTGTGAAATTCTTAAACCTTTGTGTATGAGTGAGCGAATGGATGTAAGTTATGACGTAGGTTACCTGGCAGTTCGCCGGTCCCGGGCGGCGTCGCGGCGCTGCTCGTGGTCTGCGTCGTCGCTGATGTCGGACAGCGACTCCACGGAGCCCGCGCGCCGCTCCTGCCGACCCGCCGGCCGCTGTAGCCACACTCATTCAGTACACACCATACAACCACCAAACATTTATTACACCAGACACATGTCTCTGATAGCCCGATAGAAACACCGGACATTTTGGTTTTATTATTTTAGTATGGTACAATCAGACTTATAAATCAGAAGCATGTGCCTTGCCTTGTATCAAAATATCTAATTTCATTATTTAGAAACACAATGATTTCTAGATGAATTTTATAATTGTCTCAGTGCCAAGCCATTTAAATAGTTTTGGTTCGTTTCACGATTTTTCCTACATTTTGTAAATACATTTGAAACTTGTATATATCATATTTCGAAACTTGTTGATAAAATCAAGTTTTTCGCTTTTCCTGAGGAAGTACCACTAAAAAAAGCAATTCCACCGTACACCTTGCCCGTCGTGGAATAACACTTTGTCGCTATGTAATATGTTAAACACCGAAACACATATTTACATCTGCGAATGATTCAGAATAAATCGGATGAAGTGGTATCCATCGGGGCTCGTCGTCTTTGGGTCCCAGCGACTCAGGCAGCTCGGCCGGCGCGGGCGACGCCATCAAGCAGCCGTACAGGGGATCGTCATCGGCGAACGATTCGGTTATAGTTGGTGGCGGTGGCGTGTTTTTATCGTTGGAAGCCATGATAGTTGGTGCCGGGGGTGCGGTCGGCCCGCTCGTGTCGAATATTACCGCGAAAGGGTTCATGACACGGGCTTGTTTACGGAGGCTCTGCACGTGTTGAGGCACCCGCGAGCGGCGACAGTTGCGGATCCGCCGCCAGCCCCTGCGTGCCGGGGCGCCGCCTTTGGCCGCCTGGCCAAACGACGTCAAATCCTACGACAACCAGTATTCCTGTCTACATATAGTCTGTTCAAAAAAGAATGAGTTGCATGACACATGCCAAATGCACTGGCATGAAATGCGTCGTCGAAGTTGGCTTATTTAATTAATCTATTATTTGCCAGAATTGTTCTTGAAACAGATTAAGTTTAAAAAGAGTATACCGTTGTTTTTGCAAGTGTCACGCAAACCGTCATAGAATGAACTTCGAAACTTGTGTCTGAAAAATTGCTGAACTATATCATATCATAACACAACATAAAAAAGTGGCAGTAACAGAATAATTCTTAAAAAAAAGTAAAATCGATAACAATCGTAGAAACACGCACGACACTAACACCGCGGTCAATCGACGCCGACCACTGATATTGATAGATGGTTTATGGATAAAAAAACTCCGTCTGCTCTGAACGAGACTAGATCAATATCTTCGGTCGACCGCACCTTTACATAAACTACGCAAGACACTAGCCAGAACGCCTAAACAGCTTGTTCATTTCACACCCTCCGTTTTTGAAAGGATGTGTGATGTGTTTATTGGATTCTAGAGAATTCAGTATCATATTTCGTGATATCGGAAAACATATTTTAAAGGAGATTACCCATGAACAGTACTCTTGAGAAATGTCTCGTGTCTCAAAAAGTTGAACAGCATGTAATATCTAAAATAAAAATATTTTTTTTAAATAAGACTTCATTATTATTTAGAGGAAGATAGTTTTTTGAGCAATAATTAGTACATTTAAGTTTCCAACTTAAGGGTACTCCATTTTTTTACTATCACCACATTTTATATACATATTAGAGATTTTAATTTTTTCTATTGCGTTTATTTTTGCGTATCAAGTTAAATAACTGTTTATTAACATAAACTCCAAATAGTATTTTTTTGTAAAATATCTTGGAAATACCATATATTTTGTTGAAACTTTTGAGTATTTATATTTATTTTTATATATTTATTGAGTACTTTTTTCCATGGTGCCGTGGGCAATCTCTTTTAAAATCAAATTATAAATATATTTTTTTTACTTTACGCACACATATGTAATAATTATGTCCAGAGGCAGATTGCCTTAGGCATTTTCTTTTGTTCTTAATATGGCACGGCGCTGAGACAAGTATGAATGTTTCTCATGTGTCAACAAAATGCACCCCGTTCAAGCAAGCATGTTAATAGCTATTTGATAAGGGTTAGTTTTCATAGAATATTAATAGTAAGTAAATAACATAATTTGGTTCGTTTCACTTGTCGTGAATGGGAATGGCATTCAGTTTTGTGTTTGGGTGCCTTTTTCGTCACGGATTGTCCCTTTCTGAGGCTAGATTTATCAATTAATTATGGCTAATGTATCTATGATTGTTGCAGGTATACTTAACAGGAGGCGCATATGAAAAATGATTTTTGGGTATTAAGTGGATACTCGATTAGGATTTCAGTTATACTGAACGGATTCGCGATTATCCAGATTGTCAACTACAATCAAATATCTTTGTAGTTTAAAAGAAAATTAAAAGCGGGCGACATATTATTTCTTTATTGTTTCCCTCTAATCTCTCATGTTAATTATCTGGATTTTCGATTATTCGAATTATCTACGACATCAATAAGTCCGCGTAATCGAGTCTCCACTGTACTATTCAAGCTGAAGCATCTATCTTAACTTCATTGTCCAATTTTAGTAAGAAATAAATGATTAATGAATAGCAACCAGACAGTTTATTCTAAAGGCATCGTCTTTCATTATGCTCAGTAAGCGTCCCATACGAATACGAACCTTATTTATAAACGTATAATGTTCTCCTTCGTATGAACGAATGTGAGCAAGAATTTCATTCCAATATAAACTTATAATCTTAAACTATACAAATAAAGTTCACATTCATTTGAGACACTTACTCAATTTGGCAAAGTATAGTCAAAGTTTGATCTAGGAGGAACCTTATTTATATAGGCTCGATTCACATCTGTAAATACGACATCGTTACAGACACGCGAAATTATAATACCTACTTTTCATTCTAAAATCATTTATTCCAATTAAACCATTTACAGGCACTCTTGAATTGTCGAGGTCGGTCAGTCAGAGATGCAGCTATTCGCACGTTCCAAAGCGTAGCGAAAATTACATTGTAACTATTCACATAGGTTAACTTAATGCACAAAGCTTGTTCGTACAGAAACGTGCTAAATGTATAGAATACTCTACATTTTACATTGCTAAAAGCGATCACATACATGCAACGTTTGTTATCATTCTCAGCAAGACTGTTTGAGTGTTAGTAAGACGGTTGCAAGGTGCGGGATGTGAATTGAGCTTTATACTTTGATTGATTGCGTTCTTACCGAGAAGCTATTGAATAGAGGTCTCGTCGGCGCGGCCACTATGGGAGGCGATGGATCTCTCTTGTCTCTGAAAAAAAATTACACCATTTTACAAAAGATATTATATTCACGTTGTGCCAAGTTCATCAAAGAAACAGTATAAATTAGTAGGTAAAATAATTTTAAAATCTTACTTTCCCATCGCTTTATTTTTAATGTCTTCATCTGAAACAAATACGAAAAATGTAGTCATGTAATGTAACAGTGTCAAAAGGTTTTTTATTTGGGATAAAATAAACAGTTATAGTTACATTTAAAATTGTAGCGATACTGAAGGCGCAAAAACATATAAGCAGCACTAGTATCCAAGACGACGCGCATTACTAAAAAAAAAATTTTAAAAGTGCTGACGAATCAGAAGAAGCATATGTAAAGGGCATCCGACTTAATGGTAATTAACGAGAAATTGTGAAACCATTTTGTTTATTCAAATTTAGATTGCGGTAGCTCAAAAATATTAATATCTATAAAACTGTCGAGACAGTAGTACTTCCTGCCGAACCCAGTCCTAGGTACTAGGTACGTTACATAATCTATTAGAGAGTCCAGTAGGGTTAAACTTATGGTTCCGATATTTAGTTTAATAAAGCAAGAACGTACAGGATTTATGCAGCGAGTCGATCAGTCCAGTGTCGACAACTTCCGTGAAGGTAGGTCCATCCTTCTCGCTGAAGTGATGACTTCGGAAAATCCACTCGTGGATTTGCACCCTGGAACAATATATTTTCTTTTTACTTGTTGGTCTACCCCGAAATAAGCAAGCTATTAGTCATAAATAATAAGCGCAAAAAGTATGAATCCTACTAATATTATAAAAGCGAAAGTTTGTGAAAAAGGATTCATTTTGTTGGTTTTTCTTACACGCGAAAACTACTGTACAGATTTTCATGAACCTATACCATAATATAGCGTTTACATCAGATAAACACATCTATACTTAATAACATAAATGCAAAAGTTTGGATGGATGGATGTTTGTTACTCTTTCGCGTCAGAACGGCTGAACGGATCTTGATGAAATTTGGCACAGAGGTAGATTATAGTCTGGAATAACACATAGGATACTCTTTTTATCCCGGAAATATGTACCCTTGGGATAATTTTCGACATTCACACGGGCGGAGCCGCGGGCGGCAGCTAGTACATAAATAAACGAAATAACCCTCCTTTTGCTTCTCCGTAGTCGGGTAAAAATGAGTCCCACGAAAGTTAGTCTAGTTCGTGACCGGAATATGGTCGAAAGGAGGATATAAACTTGCTTCTTGTTTAATGTGCAATACAAAATGTGTAAAAGAATAAATCGTAGTGAAAGGTGATGCGTTACTCACCTGTCTTTCTCATACTCCTCCTTGTCGATGTGGACGGGCTTCTTGCGCCCGAACTTGTCCTCGATGCGCTGCGACAGGCGGTTCATGATGACGCCCACGCCCTCGCGGTACTTGAGCTGCGCGCGGTACGGCTTCAGCAGCGCGCACGCTTGCGAGTAGTGACGCACCTGCGCCGGCCAATTAACTTCAGTTTTGGTTTTTTAAATGCATTCATAATCACAATCAGCCTATGATAGTCCCACTGCTGTCTGTCTGTTTTTTTTGCGATATTGTATTTATGGGAGAAAATAAAATATAAAATATATATTATTACTGCTGGGACACAGGCCTCCTTTCTGTGAGTCGGGGTCGGATTGGTAGACGTCAAAAGTCTTCGAATTTTTAGTTCTAAAGCCGCTTTCACATTAGGATGTTAGCAGCGTGACAGTAGCGCGGCAGAAGAGCACAATATGCCTTCACATTATAAGAAACAAAAGCTAAACAAACTACTAGAAACTTTAGGCGACTGTCGCGCTACTAAAGTCCCCTAAATGTGAAAGCAGTCTAAGACGTGCCAGTTCCCTCACTATGTTTTCCTTCACCGTTTTGAGATAATTGGGTTCGAATCCACGACCATCGACTCGTAAGTCGGAGCCGTAACGACTGGACCAACACTGCTATTAGTTAGTGTATATCTAAAAAGTAAATGTCTTAGTTTACTGAACCCCTGACAAAGCCGTTTAAACGACTGCATATAAATTCTTTTCGTACCACGACACGACACGTTCTACAATACACTAAAACGCGAATGTGAAACTCTTTAACCTTTTGAACGCTTGAGCATAAACGAATCGGCGTGCCCCCGACCGAGCACTATAAGTAGCATACTCTGGGTGCATCGTCCTCACATAATATTAAATTAATTTTTGTATACCAAATTTTGTAAAATCATTATTTGAAAAGAGTAACTATGGAGTTTCTTGTCCGTTCTTCTCCATAAGAATCTACCTTTCCGAATGGACAGTAGAGTCACTTTATTAATGTATCATTATTATTTTACTGAACTGTAAACGATGACGTTCAAAATTGCCGTTTAATGGCCTAATTGAAATAAACGTTTTGACTTTGACTTTGCAAGCGTTGGCGTTCAGTTGAGACCTGTTGCTATCGCAGACTTTGAAGCATGGACGAAAAACTGTCTCGCTAAACATCGTTCAACTACTGTTGAACATGATGCGTTATCACAAGGAGTGTGTGTACTCACGAGGTAGTTGTACCGGTGCCAGAAGCAAGTCATGTGGTTGATGATGGTGCGTGGGTGGCCCTGCTTGGTGCACAGCGTGCAAATGTACGAGGGCTCGTAGTGCGCCTGCTCCGGCGGGTGCTCCACTAGATACTCCACGCCGATCAGCGGAGCCCTGCATACAGGACATGCGTTACTAACTAGCTTTATCCCGCAGCACTCCTTTGGAGCTGTGCTTTTTTCTGGGATTAAAAGTCTAACGACACTTAGCGATAGTCTATGGGTGGCTTAAAGCTAACAATTCAAAAGATAACATTGGGATAGATCACGAACCATTTTTTTTCATTTATTTCAATGGAATAATTTACGTAATTAGATCAGTAAGATCAGTTCGAGTAAGATTAGCTTTTACAAACATATGATAGTAGACCATCGAGGGGATATTGTTGTTTGTTGTGTGATTAGAATCTGGAAACTCAAATAAACATCCTTATGACAGCTGTGATCTCGCGACTTGCACCTAGCAGCGCTATCGCAACCAGCCAGCATTTGGCGCTCGCACGATTTTCTAGCAGTACGTGTGAAAAGTAGAGTACCTATGCTGCTCAGGGATAAAGGTATATTTGCCTTGGGCTGTCTTAAATACCTTGCTACATTCAGGATTCTAGTATTACCTTGCTGCACTCGTGTGTTAAACTCTTAAACTGTCTCGCTTTTTTCCTAGATGGGAAATCATCAAATTACTTCTCCCGCTCTAGGCGGAGCGGGAGGGAGTGTTAGACTCGTACTGACTTAAACCCATCCGTGTTCCTTCAAAATGCCCTTTACTTTCCAGGGCCACGGTAAGTCTTTCGAACAATTCCGTAACCCTGGAAACTGCCTCGCTACGCTTGAGAGTTAACTCAGGCAATCATTACGTTCGGGTTTCAATATGAGGCCCGTGACATAAGACACTACTTTATCCTCTCGGTGCATAATCTGCTATTAGTCCACCAATGTCCAGCATCCCCCATATGTACGGTAAGTACTCACTTGACAGCATCGATAGTCTCCTGGAGGTGGCAGGTGACCTCCCGGTACTTGTTGTACTTCAGGTCCAGCTCCGTCGCGCTCTTGTTGTGGATGTCTACCTCCTCCGCCATCCTTTGTAGAACTTTCTCCGTAGCTGTAACATCACATTAGTAATGGGTATAGGTTTATTTTATAGTTTACTCTGAAATATTACATGTTGAAAAGTAATTTAATCATGGTGAACCACTTTTTAACGAACAAATTTTGAGGTCTTATTTCGTACTGACCTGACCGAAAACAAACTGCCTATTTGTCAGTCTAATCAATTCATTGAAAAAAAAAGAAAGAGTAAGGCACAGTAATCTGGATTAAACGCCAGATTCTCTAAACAAAGTCTATTAAATGTCAGAAACTCGGGTTTAGATTAAGAATGACTAATCCCTACATGAATAGTTTGGCATGAGCTTACGTTGAGACTTGTTAGCGGCCTGGTTGAACGGATGATCGTCAAAGATGGTCTTGGGCCAGACGTTACGCATCGACAACTTGATCTTGTGTTTCTTCCCCGATATATGAGTCTGTAAATAACAAAAATATTAATGTAAAAGGCGCTCTATACTGTTGGCGATTTAATTTAGGCTGGATAAATTTTAAATGTGGTCTTTGTTTGAGTAGTAAGATAACAGCATATCCTGGATACTATTCACTGACTTATAGGGTAAAGACAGGGCGGACAGCGCGTTTTCTGACGGCACAATAGGCCCGACAGGACAGAAGCGAACTCGCCACGCGGAGGCAATACACAAGCCGTATTTATTGTATAGTGAACGCATATAAGTATACGTTCAGACAGCCATATCATTACTATTTAAATGTGTGATCGTATCACAAAAAGTAGGTTTGACCAGCAGTTCGCAGACATGTCCGTCACGGCTCACCTGCAGCACGCTCTCGCCGCTGCATACGGCGGCGCACGGGTAACACAGGTAGATCCACATGCCCGAGACGTCGCGGCCGCGCCGCTCCACCATGCACCGCGTCTGTCCATCGTCCAACCGGATCTTCAACCCGTTCAGGTGGTCCTGGAACTCGAGCTCCGCCTACAACACAACAACCACAACCATCACTACCGCATACCCAGACCACACAAAACAAGCCAGTGTAACAACTGACAAATACGGCGTAAACGTTATCTCAAAATCATTCCATCCTAATAACATTTGCCGACACGTGGGATAAATCAAAACAAATAAAACAGTTCACAATGTTATTTTTATTCGTTTATTGAACGTATTATTTATTATTTTAAGTTATTTTTCACTATGTTAATACTTACCTATGTACCGTGGCACGGAGTAATAAATGTAAACGTTTTCACACTAATGTTATTGTGTGATAACTTAATGAGCAGAGAACTTTACGTAACACATCGCGTAATAAATGATTTGGAAAGCGCAAATCTATACTTATAATTTAATAAACCTGAAGAGATTTTTTGTTTGTTTGAACGCGTTAATCTCTGGAACTACCAGACGGATTTTATTTGAATATGATAGCCACATTCATATATCTCGATTAACTCGATTTTGGCATGTGTGTGGATTGGTTCCTGTTTGCATAAGTAGGTCCAAATATCAGTAGTCTGCAGAAGTGCGTATCGATGCCTCCCTATAATACTGAGCAATTGAGCATATTGCCCGGATGCTCAAAGATTTCATATGACCAGCGTTTTGCATCAATGGCGTTATTAAGTAGCGTGTAGACACTTAAACTAAAAGATTAATATAGCGACCGATAACTGCCTCGCTCAATAGAGGATGTTGAAGAGGAGACTTGGCATCATACNGAGATTTCATATGACCAGCGTTTTGCATCAATGGCGTTATTAAGTAGCGTGTAGACACTTAAACTAAAAGATAATATAGCGACCGATAACTGCCTCGCTCAATAGAGGATGTTGAAGAGGAGACTTGGCATCATACCCCTGTCGAACCGTGGTACAGACTTGGTCGGAAAAATGTAGTCTGCCACAAAAAAATATGAGGCAGACTGCATTTTTTCGACCGAGTCGAGATCAACTACGGTTTATGTCATAAACAGTAGTTGCAATAATTTAGTTTATAATTATTACCTTCCTAATAGCGAATTATACTTTCCAGAATTAAATAGAGGGAGCACTGCAACAAATAAAATAATAATCACGAAGACTCTTGACTATCGTGGGACAACGCCTTGATTATAATAAAAGAAATATAGTTTTTAAAACCGTATCGAGAAACCTATAGTGTTCTGTGAATTCATTTGCCTTATAATCTAACTACCTATATTTAAAAAAAAACGAATTAAAAGTTTGAATGAACATCTTCACCCAATCAAAACTCAGAAGGTATTTGAGTTTTTTTCCCAGCTTTTATTATTTGTACAAGGGGCAGGGATGAGTTCTGATGCGTTTTCATTTTTAGAGTTTACTCCTTAAGAAACAATTTTCATATGTAGCCCGCGGTATGAAAATTTGATGGGGAGTAAAATCGAGCGTTAACTTAAAGTGAGGCGTTACGTTCCTTTGCGCACCTTTCACTTCGAGATTATGTATGTATGTATACAAAGTATACTCAGCTTATTTAAGATGCTTTCATTAACCCTCTTTTTACATAATCTACACANAAGCTTATTTAAGATGCTTTCATTAACTCTCTTTTTACATAATCTACACAATAATATAGTCAGAATTTTAATTCGATTCCAGATTTGACATTAGCTACTGTCATTTTGTGAAATAATTATACCACATATTATAGTGTAGTGATGAACACAAAAATCGATAAACAATCAGTGTGTGTGCCATCAGTGTGCCAATTAAAGACTAAATTATTGATTTTTATTTAAATAAATACATAATTATTCATAATAATTATTTATTAATTAGTAATCGCTGCTCTATTTTATAAAAAGTTAATATTTTTGTTTTTATATTAAAAACAAAACTTATAATAAAAGAGCCTAGATAGTTTTCAGTATTGGCAACCCGTGCGCGCTCGTGCAGCTATCGCCATTTTGTTTATCGTGTCATTCGGCTTCATTCTCCCAGTCTGACTGCACGAATATCTTATTTCATTGCGAATCGATATTTTGTTATTTTGTTGGGTTTTTGTTAAAGTGTTGTTACGTTGTGTTTGTTGTTACGTTTATAGTTTTTTGTGAACTTTGAGTGAATCTATTTGTTTTGGTTTTCCATCAAAATGGATCCTCAGCCAAGTACATCAGACAAAGACGTGGATGTTTTCTTGTCCCCAAGAAAAAAACGTCCACGAAAAGCTTTCACTGTTACTGAAAAAGTAATGATCCGCAACGCCTACAAATACGTGAAAAATTAAATTTCTGCGCAATTGGAGGCCTTTGAAGTTGTGGAAGAAAATGAATATATGAGCAAAGTTGCTGACATATTGGGAATAACCTCACGCTCTGTTTGTAACGTTTTGAAGGAAGTAAATAAAGGTGCGTCGCCAACTCCTCCTAAAAAAACTGGACCAAAGCGAAGTTTCAAAGATAAAATTGATGAATTCTCTTCAATACGAAGAATTGTTCATCAGTTCTTTTACCGAAATGGACCTCCAACCATTGCGGCGACAATTTATATAATAAATTATTACCATAATACATCTATCTGTTTTATTTGTCATGTTCCTTCATGATCACATTTTTTTATTTATTTCACACACAATTATAAAAGAAAAGTCTCAGATCGTTAATTAATCGTCAAAGATAAATTATCGGTTCAGAAATATTTAATTTCCTGATATACTTAGTTTACGAGAGTAAAATTATAAACGAGAAGAATCGATCCGGAAATATTCCATTTCCATATCGAATAATTTCGCAACGTCACTATTTAGTACTTGTCATAACGTTGCAACACTGAAATTGTCAAATCTGGAATCGAATTAAAATTCCGAGTATAGTTCTTAAGGAGTAAACTCGAGTCGTGCATCGGAGCTGACACACACACTTTTTTTATCTACCTTCCATCATCTGCCTAGCTCTTTCCCAACTATAGCGGTTTCCAGTCAAACCGGATTCAGATGAATACTAGTATTAATCTACATTCCACACTATCTAAATTACACATGTATTATTGTTAACATTCTGACCCCCTGGACGAGTTTCTGAATGGAGAATTTGAAGAAGTTAAGAAAGTGTCAAAATCTACTTTTGTGCCAAAGCTTTTCTGGCTAACGTAGAGTTTGAAAAATCTTCCTGTTGTGTGCTAACAACTTGTTTGTTTTAATTCATAGCCGATATTATGTCCTCTCACAATGCTCGATGACCTCAGTAGAACTTCTGAAAGAGTGGGTCTTAAAATTAACATGGAAAAAACCAAGGTTATGGTAAATACCCATGTAGCACCCACTTCAGTCAAAATCGGAGACTCTACACTCGAAGTTTTACGCGAGTACGGCTAGACAAACGGTCCAGTTAGGTTAGGTTAGTCGTAAAATCCGACTGGGCTGGGCGGCGTTCGGGAAGTTGCGTGGTATCTTCTCGTCTCACTTACCAGTGTATCAAGACGAAAGTCTACGACATGTGCGTGTTGCCAGTGATGACTTATGGAACGCTCACAATGGGCCTTATCAGAAGGCTTAAAGTCACCCAAAGGGCAATGGAGAGGGCAATGCTCGGAGTTTCTTGCGTGATCGAATCAGGAATGACGATATCCGCAAGAGAACCAAGGTTACCGACTTAGCCCGAAGGATCGCCAAACTGAAGTGGCAGTGGGCAGGGCACATGGATCGTAGAGCAGATGGTCGATGGGATGGGGCATTGGGGCCGAAAAGTTCTGGAGTGGCGACCGCGTACCGGAAGACGCAGCGTTGGAGGCCTCCCACAAGGTGGACCGATGACCTGGTGAGGATCGCGACGCGCCGATGGTTGCAAGACGTGGAGGACCTTTTTTTTTAATTCTTTTTTTTTTACTGAAACTTGTTTGAAGCCTCTGATTCCTAAACTAGATGTACCTGTATGTCAGAAGTCAGCGCCCTCTCTCATTTATTTGTCTTAGATACTAATGTTCTTGTGGCGACCCTTGCGGGAGGCCTATGTCCAGCAGTGGACGTCTTTCGGCTGATATGATGATGATGATGATGATGATGATTATATCCTCTGACCTGGTTACTAATACTAGCCGCGTTGCAGGCACAACTAACATGCTACATTACTTATCTCAAAATGTAGAACGAAAGTGAACGCATGATTTTAGTTATTTTGTTAACGTTTTGACTGTCATTGTCACGTATACATGACAAGCAAGCGAGTGCCCTGTACGCCAAACGTCACAAATATGTGACTAAAAGTACGGCGAATTTGTGGCTTGGCGTCGGGGGCACGCCGATGGTTTTATGGTCTGTAGTTCAAAAGGTTAATTACTTAAATATTTCATGAAGAACTAAAACTTGGCACTTCAAACAAAAAGAAAGTAAATCTGACGAAAATCATAAAAACCCATTGATGCTGCAGCAATACGAGTTCTTCCTTCAATATTAAACTGCATAATTCTAGTTCAAAGAAGTCCTTAGTTGTATAGTGAGCAAAACAGTGTAATTAAGGCTTTTAAAAACACTATTTTGAGCAATTGTGTGAGATAATATAATTTGGAGACATCAAATACGTCATAATTAATATTCTTTTAAGGGTTCCATAGTAAAACAAGGAACCCTTACAGTTTACTCAGACTATTGATAATACAAAGCTGCCATTTGGCATGGTTTTAGATATTTATCACACAAACAAAGTTCTAAATTAAAATCTGGAATACATTTATTCCATCGTGAGGGGTATCGTTCGATTGGTCCCTCAAAATATTAACGGTTGGGTTGATCAATCCATTGGAATTCAGTGATCTTTACGAAATATTAAACTTTAAAGTTGGAATTTGGTATGGGTATACATATTAATCACACAAAGTGGTAAAATAAAATCTTGTAACTTTTTTTTATGGTTTGGGTAAAGCGACGATGACTTTTTTATCGTCTTTCCCATGGTGTGGGGTATCGTTGGATAGGTCGTTAAAAATATTGAGGGTGTGCGAAAACCATTTTCCATCCAAAGATCCGTTTGCGAATTATTAAGCTTTAAATTGCTCTTTTTTGTTAGAGTCAAGTTTCCCCTTCCTCTCAACTAAACGGTAGTTTTTTGAGACGTGAAATAAATCATGGTAGTAGCATATATAACGAATTTAAAAGGAAAACAATCACAGCTAAGTAGGCTTTACATGTTAACGAGTCATAGTCAACCAACCTATAAAATATACTTAGAGAAGAAAAATTTCGTAACGTTAACTCAATTAATATATTCAAAAATCAAACAGAATGCACCATTCTCAGACGGCAATTTTGATGTGCAACTACGGAACCCTCCACTGCGCGTGGCCCGACACGCACTTGGCCGATTTTTCATTATGTGTAAGACCAAGAAATTAGACACCATTTTTAATGAAAACCTATATTAATATTGTATTTCTTGTTGATAGCCAAAATCATAGGTTTAGTTTTTAAGAGTGAAACATGAGCTCAAGCAGCATGAACATTTAAGGCCTATTATTTCCCATTACGGGAACCACCTACTAAGCTATTCTATCACAGAAAAATAATAATTCCCGAAGAGATGACCAAATAAGAAACAAGCTATTGAAAGAGACTATCAATATAATAGACCAACCAAAAAACAAACACCGGAACAATGGACTACATCAATATATAGTTCTGATACATTAAAAAAGGAGATAGGAATAAAATAGATAACTACCTATTACTTTAATATCTAATCTTTACAAGATATTCTCTAAAATTATATTTGGAAGAATAACAAGATATTTAGACAAACAGCAGCCTAAAGAACACGGTAATTTTAGAAGCAAAAATATTTTTTTTTTGGTAATTTAAAGTATTTTGTTAAAAATGAGATCTTTCCTTTAGTTTGCCATGTGTTATTAACTTATTACTTCCCAGAATTTGATCCTTATTGGCGACACTTTTGGATGGTGTAATAATACAGGCTGTTTTTTTTTAAAAAATCAGCTGGTTCAATTCCTGGCAATACAGATTATTCAAAATCAAATGATGCAGTTTTAGTTTTCATCAAAATTGGGCTCGAGACTTTCAGTGTTTCTCGATATTCCACATAGTTTCGTATTTGGTCATCCACGCACACTTTAAAAATTCACCCTGTATATGTAGATAGTGAAATGATAGATAAAGGCTAGAATACATAGACAAATATCAAATACTTAGGGCAACTTATATCCCCCCAACAACAAACTTTAAAGAAATCCAAAGAAGGATCAATAACAGCTGGGCAATATATTGGTCACTTAGGAAGTCCTCAAAAACAAAGCTATACCTATCTCTGAAAAGAAAAAAGTTTTTTTTTATTTTTGTATAACTCTACCCGTACTTAGATGGTTGCCCAACCTGGACTTTAACCAACAATGTTATACATTAACTAAAGGTATGCACGCAAGCAATGGAAAGGAGCATGTTGGGCATAAAGTTAAGAGATAATTGGACGCTCACAATGATTTGAAAAAAAAATAAAAAAATTTAATATAGCAATGGAAAGTCCATATAATGAGGTCCCAAATAGACAAATGTACAAAGACCGTCACCCAAGAGAAGGTCAACACTGGAGGGCAAGACAGATTAGAAGATGGGACGATGACCTGCCTAAGAACTGGAGAAGAACATCCAAAGATTGCAACACCTGGAAAAAACTGGAGGAGGCATATGTCCAAGGACAGCCAGACTAAAATGGATGCCGATGACCACAATAATATATAAATACTAGGTACATAGTTATTGGTAATTGTTACATTATATTTAAAACATTTTGTATTTTAAATAAGTCAGCAAATAAAGGCTATTTTTATTTGATTTATTTCATTGCTCATTACAGACATGAATATCCGAAGCGCACGCTTAGAGAACTTACCAACTCTCTTTCAGTCATGCTTTGAAAACTAGGTGTAAGATAAGTCGTATACCACACGCACATGCTTATTCATATTTTAACAACAGTTTCTTTTTTGTCATGGGATCTCAGCTTTGTAGCTTAAGAATATATAATATAAGTATAAATGAAGAGAGAGTTAGAAGAGTATTTACATGTTGGAATGTGTTCAAGTAATTACAAGAAAATTGAATAATAGCTGTGGGTTTCAATGGTAATAAATGGTACTTATTTGAGAGCTTGCCATAATTATATTTTAATTTACTAAGTATATGTTGTTGTAGCTATACCTTTATGTGAATAGTAATTAATTTAAAAAATACCTTAGAATTAAAAGGGGAAAAAGGAATAATGTTTTTCAACACTAAGCCCTCATAACTATAGCAAGGGGTGCTCTTTAGTATTTGAATTGAGGATAATAAACAGTTGACATTAAAATTATGATTTATTTGATTAATTACTTCAGTAATGTATATGGCTAATTTAGTTAAAAAATAATATTTACCTTGGTACAAGCGAGTTCATCTGGTTCAGGTTTCTTAGGCACTTCAGTGACAGAATCCTGATACCCCTCTGCCCCCGGAGGGCAATCTGGAAGCTCCATCTTAAAGCACTACACTTGGTAGTTTATGACCAGAAAACGGTCATAAACTTTTGTCACAAATCTTCAGAAATTCTTCTTAGTCTTGAGTCACGCACAACTGTAACTGAAACCATTTGATATCAAACTAAATTGCCATTTTATGTATTATTTAAATATCTTCATTATAAATAAATAGATACTTACAACAATCCAATGTAATGCATACTTACATGTGATGAGGTTGTTCCTAAGCACTCTGCTATTTGTCTGCACACATCAAATGTGCATGTTTGTGAAAGATATGATATAATTTACAAAATCACACAAATCAGTTATTTTATAGCTACATAATCATACCTATCCAGTCAAAAGAATATTTAGTGACCATGGAAAATACTGGCCTACTTCAAGTTTTTGTAGCTTCAGATATTGTAATGCTTTTATTCATAGTTGAAACAGGCAAACATATTAATGACAATCACACCATAATCTTATCACACCAAAAACAGCAGCATTTCAGACACCATTTTAACATTTTTCATTAGACAATGAGTGGTTTTTGTTGATATTCTATCACCTATTTAGTGTAGACTTAAGTAGGTACATGACTGTATTAAAAATACTCATTATTAATAAACTATAAAATAAAAGCAATTTTGGACAAATATGAATTAGAGACTTGTGTTGAAGAAACTTCAGATTCAGCATTTTTTAAGGACCTTTTTTGTAAACACTGCTTCAAATGGAATAGATGCACTTACCAGTTATAACTAAAATGCTACAATGAATAACCATTATAAAAAAAAAGGATGTTAACTATAAAAATCTAAAGGTCGGCTAAAAACAAAGAAGTACAATTAGTTCTGTTATATTAATTTCACCAGTTGAGATTGAGAATCACCTAAATCTTTCTTTCCTATTAACAAGAATCATATCCAGCAATGGTTCCTACATCGATAGAATTCGAAGCCGTAAAATTGACTAACACTCTTCCTATGTAAACGTTTATTTTTATTTTTATGGAATGTTAAACTTCTCGTATAGATATATTAAATCGTATTCCTACTCTTTTTTTAGTTATAAAATAAATTAATTTGTACTAACCTTTTGAAGTAGATGAAACGAAAAATTCCGTCGATTCTTTATAAGATCAGAATCTATCTTTGCTTTACCAAAATGCCATACATCCCGTCGGTATATGTTGACCAAGCGTCTAGATCTCACTTGATCTCATTCGTAAAATAAAACCATCAAGGACAACCAAAATGATCAAAGCTATTGATTTACATACACGCTCCTGTAGTACCTAACCAACTTTCATGTTGATAGTCCATACAATTTAAAATGCATCTTTTGTTTTCATAAAAAAGGGTAACCAATATGCTATAATCTCTTAAAAACTGAAACAAAATACGAGTAACTGTCACATGAAATGACCATTGAATTTGGTCGTCTTTTAATACTTAGTGGCAGCGCCAAAGACAAAAAGGGATTAGTCGAGTCAGTCAGCGATACACCTCCTTGTCTATGATTAGATGAAATCGTATTAGTTTTTTGTGTGCGTATAATATGGTACAGACGCCAACATCAAGCTACAAAAATCTGTCGAATTTCTTCTTATACTTTTCAACAAAATTAATCGCTAAAGCATTAGGTTCAAAGTTAATTTGGAAAATTTGACAGTTTCGGGTACTAAGACCATGCTCGTCCCGAGCATTATTAATCATATCATCAATCTTAGGAGCACTTCTTTCCCTTTCTGTATACGGTAGGTCACGTCATTGATTTTTGTCACAATCCGTTACGGCCCGTCCCATTTAGCTTGAAGCTTAGGAGATTTCCCTCTACTGCGAACAGATTGTGCAACCACACTAGTGAACCTTCGTCGAACCCTTATTATTTTGTTCATTTTGCGGTCATAACCGGTTTTCATCTTTTCAGACATTTGCTGGCCCGATTGTCTGACGTGCCCATAAATGTCAATAATTTTGTTTCGCAAGTCATTCGCATAATCGGTTATACTGCGTGGGGCATCCCAGGTGGTATTCCGGTGAATCTGCAGGCAGCCGTAATTCTCTTCCAAAGCTGACGAAGGCTGGTGTCACCGATGTACTTTCGTGAACAGCAATTCGGTATGACAGCAAAAACGGTTGTAGATGCTTGTCCCAATCGCTTTGCCGGTTTTCCACGACTTTTGCCAGGTATCTCTCCAATGTCTGATTAAATCGTTCCACTATTCCATCCGATTGTGGGTTCGATCCGATGGTGGTAAGAAGTTGTTATCGTTTTATGAGCACCCATAACTCGACTAGTTTCCTAGAATATTTGGGCCTCAAAATTCCTTCCTTGATCGCTGTGAATCTCCAAGGGTACTCCAAAACGACAGAAGACTTCATGAACTAGTTTGTCTGCAACTGGTATTAATTCTGGCGCGTAACAATACATACTGATACATATATAAGTACATACTCTCGAAAAACATAACCCTCCTTCTGGCGCAGTCGGGTAAAATTAATTTTGTTTGTTGTGTTTTGTTGTTTGTGTTTGTTTTACACTTGAGTTTTTTCTGAGATTATGCATGGCAAAATGAAAAAAAGACGAAATATGTAATTCTAATTTTCACCACGCGCACGTAGCGCCATTTGCAAGTTCGCGCCATTTTCGAACGTCAAACGATTGTCAAAAATTGTTGCGTTGCGACTTTCCGACTGAAATCTAAAAACTGAAAGTTTGTTACATTATATTTATTACCTATTGTACTGTTTTCTCGCAAATGTGTTGAAAAACGTATGACACACACGTGCGAAAATTGGTTTATACAAACTCGTAACTATGGTAAGCCCTTACATTCGTCTACTCGTTTGTGAAAACCAACTTATCGCACTAGTATCATAAATAACTATATTTTTTCTGGTAATAGTTTCGGACTTTCAGGCGAGCGAGCCGTTTAAAAACTCCATAAAGGCTTCGTTATTGCATTTTTTGAGCAAATGTTTTACGCTTCATTTTTTTCTGAGATTATGCATGGCAAAAACAAAAGAAAGACGAAAGATGTAGTTCGAATTTTCACCACGGGCACGTGGCGCCATTTCTAAATTCGCGCTATTTTCGGTTAGGGGTTTTCATTTCCAAATTATACAGAAACGCCGTCGAGCGTCGAGTTTTTTAGTTTTTTAAATTACTTTTTTTTTTTTTTTTTAGTTTTATTTTTGTTTATTTTGATATACTCAGTGTCACTCTCACAGTAAATACGAATCTAATGATACCTCTCAAACTAAAATCCATCGAGCCATTCGAGCAAGAGCCCGTGAACCCCAGACCTTCGTTATTTTATAAAAGCTGAAAAGTTGTCAGCGCATGCTCCTAACACAGGTAAGAAAGATGGACCATTTTGAAGTTTGGGTCCAGTATGAACCTCGCCGCCGAGGCCCGCCGCGACGTCCCCGTCAAAATCCGCCCCGACCCTTGCTCGAGCCAGCCCGCGCCGCTGAGCCTGTAGACTTAAATTCGCCTCTCAATAATAATTCTTGTTCGATCCAGCCCGTCCCTAGCTGTCCTCTCCCCAGCGACGCCCTAAGCCGAGGCCCGTACCCCACAGGGGATGCCCTTAGCGTGTAGTCGCTTAGTTTGTAAGTTTTTATAAGCCCTGGCTGGAGGCTTTAATATTATATTCAAGCCACCACAGGCAAGCCCGGTTAAGCAGTTGACTACCTTATAGGTTGAACTGCGAGACGCCACTCACAAAAAAAAAACCATAAAATATTTAGAATATGTAAATTATTAGTTATATAAATGTGCCAAAAAGTTCATTTGCATAAGTCATTATAATCATGACATCTCACTCGCACCCACCCATATACCTACCTACATGCTTGTCTGGAAAGGGGTTGGAACTATCAAAAATGTCTAGCTAATGAGGAGACATTATCTAATTATTACCTAAGTATTATCTATAAAAATCAGCTTTTATACTATAACGTAAGTAGAATTATAATTTCAAGAACTTAAGGGTGTCTGGCAAGGGGTTGCCACGATGTTAAGTGTCTGAAAAAATCACACTTTATTATTTGATGAATTTAGATCGGTATTTTACACACCTTTAGTACCGTTTACCTGCCAAAGCCAGGGTAACCTAAAGTTTAGGTTACCCTGGCTTTGGCAGGTAAACGGTAGTAAAAGTTTAGGTCCTAAACTTCATAATGGTCCATCGTTCTTACCTGTGTTAGGAGCATGCGCTGACAACTTTTCAGCTTTTATAAAATAACGAAGGTCTGGGGTTCACGGGCTCTTAGACTATAACGACGCCTCTCAAGCTAAAATCCATCAAGCTCTCGAAAAACATAACCCTCCTCTGGCGCAGTCGGGTGCTGGCACTCAGTCAAATTTGAATAGATGACTTTTGATTTTGTGAAAATTTTAATAATTCTTTGACGTCGGATTGATATTCGTTTTTCTCCATTTTTTAAAATCCCTCCACTTAACGTTCAATTAATCGTTGCAAACTCAATGAAAAGTTGGTACCTAATACTAAAATAAAACTTCGCAAAATTACAAATAGGTAATGAATTAATGAATTCTCACTTAGGTAGGTACTTATAATGAAGATAAATTAAATATTTTCATCGCGTCTATAGGTACTTACCTGTTATTGAGAATGTAGGCACTTATGGAGAATGTAGGTTTGAAAAGTTCGCGGCCTTATATTACACGTAGGTGAATCAGAATTCGTTTTTGTCATTTTTGCTAGCAAGGGACATTTTATTTATTTATTTAAACTTAATGTACTATAGTGGTAGGTACATGGGCGGACTTAATGCATCAAGGCATTCTCTACCAGTCAACCTTTTAAATACTTATATAAGTAATGAAATCAGCTTTCTTAAAAAAAAATGTTTTTGATGCGATTTTTAATTCTATCGATCCTCCCATTAATTGTCGCATTTGTCACCATTTCATCTTAATCGAGTTAGAGCATCAAAACTTGCACTGTGACCGTAGTGTCTTGCTCTCGGCTCTCGACTCTCGGCTGTAGGTAGGTACCTCACACCGGTAAAAGAATATCCTCATAGCTTACGGCAAAACAAAACCGGCTTTTAAAGTGAAGCGGTTAATTGGCAAAAAAAAGTGTTCCGTAGAAATTATTAAGTAGGTACCTACCTGCCGACCTATATAAATTTTGTTATCAGGTTTTAATGAGCGGTCTCTTCACAGTTACCTGTGCCCGGAGAATAGGTAATTTTGATTTAACTAAGTAGGTATCAGTGTAATAGTTAGGTATTTAATCACATGCAAAATAAGCTAATAGACCGTAAATAGGTATGAATGTGATTTAATACCGCAAAAACCTTCAAAGAACAGTAGGTNTACCCCTACCCCTATAGGATTTAATCACATGCAAAATAACTAATAGACCGTAAATAGGTATGAATGTGATTTAATACCGCAAAAACCTTCAAAGAACAGTAGGTACTTAGATATTTAATTCACGAATGTAAAAATCAGTTGGGTCGACCTGATTTGAAAGGCTGTGCGGTACTGTCGATCAAGAATCTCAATAAGTATGTTGGTAGTTGGTACCTATAGCATGTAGTAGGTACTTAAGTACGTTGTACGGACAACAATGCAACATATAAAACAATTCGCACAAATTCGCCGAGGGCATTCACCGAAAAGTTCGGGGTCTCAATGTTAATTAGCCACGAAGATTAGCTCAAGCGCCTCGGTAGACCCGAAGCCGAAGCCCGTGGTCAGCGGACCGCGCTCAGCGCTCACAACCGCGGACAACATGCGTGCTAACGGACGCGTGCCAAGTTTTCGTTTGGCGAGCGTGATCGTACGCGCCGCTTCCATTTACGCGTGCATCACAGTTACTGCGTCCTCGGAGTACGGAGTTCCAATAGAAATAAAATTATGGGATACTGGAAGAACACCGTTAGCTCATATGGTAGATGTAACGAACGAGTTCGGTTTGAAAGTGCTAGCAGAACATAACTTTTTGAATGATAACAACATAGCGTTCTCGCCGTATGGACTGATGGGGATCATGGTAGCTCTGTATGAGGGGGTGGATGGAGAGTCCTCGTACCAGATCCAGCGGGGGATGCAGCTGCCGTGGAACAGGAATGTCATGAGGATAGGCTTTAGAGATATCCATCGCACGTTAAAAGTAAGTCCTCAAATTTATTTACAAATATTTTACCATTTTTTGCCAGCAAATTAGAACTACTTAGTGCTTATCTATTTGGAGGGTTTAATTCGAAGACATTGAGGTAAGTTTTTGCATTATGTTCCTGTTTAGGTTGTACTTGTAAATACCCTTTGAAATACCTAGTAGGTAGTGACCAGCGAAATAAACAAATCGTTGGGAACTCTCACCGGTAACCGGTGCTATTGTTTTGTTTTGATCTGTGACTAAAATGTAAGAGTTGGTGACTTCAGGAAGTACGGCCGGCATTTAGAATTGTTGCGATCACATAATATCCCTTTCGTTTTCAGGCCGTAACTTGATGGACAAAATGTTTTATCACAAAGCACTAACTTTATTGAACTTGTTAACGGCCTACCTTTAGGGTCTAGACTTGTCCAATGGTAGAATCGGATAATAGTAGGTAAGTATCTACTTGTACTGCCAGAAATACTTGGAAAGTTACCGTATTGATTTGGGTGGGATAGAGCTTACCGCTAAGAGGCTCTTCAGATTTCCACAGGGCGGAGGATTTCCGACTCAAACGAAAAATAATGTAGTTACTTAGTACCTGCCGAGATAGGTACCGAATATTTAATCTTAGTTAATAATTGATGTAGCGGTAATAGCAACAAGACTCTGAGCGAGCTTTTCGAGCGCGACTTAACACACAAATCTGATTAGTTATTAGACACACTTTCGCTAGACCGGTATTCGAACTTGTGTCATCATTTCATAAAAATAATTAGCAGCTCTAATCTGAGCTTGTCTGTTTAAATCCTCGTTGAAAGTTCCTAGAATGTAGGTATATCAATCTTTAAGTAACTATCTACCTACCTAATAAATGCATACAATTTTGGGGTATTAAATGAGTACTTACGATATTTTAGAATGCCAATTACCAGTACACAATAAATTTAATTTAACCATTTCAGACTTATTTCGTACCGGAAGAGGGATTTCTCGCGGGGTTGGCATTGAACAATGAAAATGTCACTTTCAACGAGCCATACAAAAAGATCCTACGGTTTTATGGTTTTGATTTAGACAACGATCAATTACCAACACTTGCACCTGAAAGTAACAGCACTTCTAATGACACAAATTCGACAACGACAACAAGTAGACCTGCAGGTTCCAGTGACGCTACAACAATGGCTGTAGCCATGACGGCAGAAAGCAAACCAGCTCGAGAAGATCTTAGTACTACACCTCCAACTAGAGAGGAAACTACAAGTACAATCAATCCAAATGCGGAGACAATAAGCACGATAGATATAAGAGGAGCCACATCGACCACTGCGAACCCGTCAGCCGCACCGAACGCAGAGAGCACGCCCATGAGCACGGCGACGACAGAAACGACCAGCGAAAGTATTGCAGAGACGACAACACAACTAACAACACCATCGCAGGTGGTGGAGACCACCACTCAGGCTCCGACCCCTGACACAGAACCGACAACCACTACAGTAGCCCCGAGTACGGCGGCGGCGGCTGAAACAGAACCAGTTTCAATGAGTTCACAAGTCACAAATACCTTAACTAATGAACCGACTACTAACAACGAAGTCGATACGTCGTCAACAGCTCTTGAAACTAGTACAGTGGCAGCCAATACATTAGATGGAACATCCGGTACAGCCCAATCCAGTACCTTTGATGCAAGCTCAGCACAGACCACTCTGACTGATTCAACGCAAACACCATCATCTACTCTGGATACTTCTACAATTACATCAACTACGTTAACAGAGACCACCGCAACAGAAAGTGTGACTGCAATGGCAGAAACTCAGCAAACGGAACAAATGTCTACTATGACCGTGGATGACATAACGACTACATTAAATTCTGTGACTCCAGCCAATGAATCCACGTTAGAGACTCTTGAACGAAAGAAGAAGTCGATAGTGGATTTCATATTCACAAATCCTCCGTACGTAGACGACTATTTGTATTACAGATCTTATGATATTGGTTCGGATGCATCTAATCCGAGCTTTGACGACAAAATGTTCTTAGCGAACGGTTTGAGAAGCGTTCAGGTGAGTCCTCAAACTGCTACGTGTGTCTTCTAAAGTTTCAACATAGCACCTAACTAAAGTTCATGTTGACACCAGCCAAGTTCATAAATGATATTTATTTTGCAAGAATAACACTTTTATACGTCAATCTTTTTTGGTCATTTTAAGCTAGAAGAGGCATGAGGTATTGTTGCGAATATTTAGCCACACACAATTAAAAAAAAATGATTTTTGCTCATCCAACTCGTTACTTGACGGCTGTCGACAATAAAGCTCTCTGATTAAGCTAAATTATCTAATAGCATTCGGTACGCTCTTGCGCCATATCATTAAAATCGCTAGTTCGTGAATGGCGCATCCCAGCGACATTGTAAATACCCTTGTTATAATGGTTAGCGTAACAACACAATTTGCATTATAAATTCGCCACAGTTTTGCTTTTCATTATTCAAATTGATGATGGGTCAATTATTTTCAACAGGTCACGTACATGCGATACGATACAGTGCTGGAGCACGCGTATCTGCCTCACTTGGAGGCCTCAGCATTAAGATTGCCGCTGGACAGTGATCGTTACTACTTGCTGGTCGTACTGCCAACGCGGGGCGGCTCGCCAGAGCTCGGGAGGCTGCTGTCCCGAATGGCGCGAGAGTCAGACTTGTCAGATATCTACTCGGTGCTGCGCCCGCGCCGTGTGAAGGGAATCGTGCCGAGCTTCACTGTTAAAGGTCATGTTACCTTAACTACGGATTTACAGAAGGTAACAACGAATTATTATCTAAGAGATCGTAATACATGTATTTGCAGATTTTTAGAAGGGTTTAAAAAAATGTGATTTAGAAATATTCAGTGCCCAGTCATATTAGACTTCGTGTATTTTAGCGCCCTAATGTAAAAAGGCACACAATACCTGCGATTACTTTTCGACCTAGTTTCGGCTGCTGTGTAACAAAAAGCAGAGTTTATGACGCTATTAACATAATAATTAGTTTTGTGTACGTACTAGTATTTACATACTCGTTACTACACCTAATACCTCACACGATGAAACGATGGGTGACACAAAAAGTTCTCACGTGGTAGCAACTACAAAATGAAAACCTACGTGTTAATAAGATTGTTATATGATTTTTCCACAATCTTTATGTATTTTGTACATTGTGATAAGATCGCATATTACTTGTTCTTGGCCTTCAGGGTAGCTGAAGGTTTCTTTGACAAAAGACTTGATAAGTTAGATGAATATCTAATTGCAGCTTGGCATTAGAGACGTATTCGAACCTCGACAGCGCGACTTCACGCTGATGACGAGGCAACCGGGCGTTTACGTGCGAAGCATTGAGCAGGCAGTGTCCGTCGCCATCAGAAAGTACCGGCCCGACGACCAGAAAAAGAATAGTAAGTATTCAACAGTAAACAAAGGAACTATACGCGTACCGATATGTTGTTCTATATACCCCTCGGTGGATTTTTGTATGGATAAAATCGGTTGATTATAAGTTTAAACGGAGGCGTGGTAACGAGACCCGAGCCCTACCAACGCCGTTCCGGCTTGATCCATTTAATTGGCTAGTCGGCTGGATGCCGTGGTCATGTGTGCGTGGGTGGTCACCCACAAGACTGGGGTCACTCGTCGCCGTCACGGACCGACGACGACGCGCCGTGGTGCGCCGCCACCGGAAAATCCTTGAGTGACATTGATGTGCTCCGAAAATCTACCTAATTGATTTTCCACAATTAATTGAATTGGCAACCGTATAGAGCACACATTCGCATCGTCATATTGTGTGGGAATCTAAGCTCTACTCCAACCGATAGCAGCAGGGCCCCGAGTACGTGCGGTTACGAAACCGTTGCATTATTATAATCGGTGCTCTATATAAACATTCTTAAATGCTAACAACGCGCGAAGTGGTATTTCGTGTCCTCGTTTTCCGGCGCAGGGGCTGAGATAATTGTTACCAAAAGAGTGCGAAGCTGAGGTGTCAAGTGGCGAGAGCAGGCTAGCCGCGTCCATTGTCTCGCAGCGCGCTGGTGGCGCAACGCGGCGACACGCGCATCTGCGTCCATTGATGCGCACGCGCTGCTCTCCGTGCGCCATCGACAATTAGGGAAATCACCCGCTGCAACATCAATGCGACCTCAATGCTTAATCGCGAGATGAAAATGATGATTTGCAGATAGTCCGTCATTTCAATTACATAAATGAGTTTAACTGAAAAAATCACTAGATGATTATTTCCGGTGGCTACAGTTGGCTTATTCTGTTTTGATTGTTATGATAAGAGCCCCGTATTTGCATTGCAAGGACGTTCATTACCTATGAAATATAAATAACATTATTTAGCAGTAAAATAGATACCTAAATAGGCAACTGAACTTTTAGGTAATACCCTTTAACACTGTGGCCAAATCCAAACTGATCTTACAATTAAACAAAAACGAAATTATTACAACTGAAAACGATTTTAGATTCGACATATTTGCTTTGTACAGTCAACGGAGTCAACCATATCAGTGGCCAGTGGTAACAATTGACAGTTGGGTTCAGCGAAAAGCACAGCGGTAGGTAGGTATTCATAATAAACAGCCGATCGATTCTGTAAACATGTTGAAGTGAAGGCCTTGGGTGAAGTGATCACGAGGTGAGCTGTCAATCCATATAATCAAGATGGACTTCACCCAAGTCCTTACTTCGACATGTTTACAGAATTGACTGGCAGTAGGTATACAACTTTATACAATTGTTTATCACTATTTTGTGGTTAGGTAACTAAATATTAGTTAAGATTTAAATTTCATAAAAATCGGAACAGTTGTAATATAAAATAGCTTTGAAATAATGCTGAAAAGCAACAGTATTTCAATAAAATAATTTCAACTGTGTTAACAATACATAGAATGTTATTCGTTTCCGACTCTACACTGTTGACTGCAATGCTCAATCTCTTTTTTTCTTTTGCTACCGATTTAAAAAAGGAGGTTCTCATTTCAACTGAATGTTTCTTTTTGGGTAGCAATAAAACGAGTGACTGTAAATTACAATTTTAAGTGTCAAAATTAATTAATTTGGGTTATATAATTACTAAGTGAGCGACTGACTGTAAGTGACGAAAAATCAACAGAACAGTATCTTACAAACATTAATTTGAGTTACTTAAAATACAAAATGAGCAGCTTCATAATATTTGAGCGACTTAATATTTGTTTGAGTGTCAACGTTACGTCCTGCATTTTTTTCCAATATTTGGCAAATGTATTTTTTATACTGAGCGGCATTTTATCTTAAATGAAGTGTTTCGAATACAAAAACCACTTTGAAAAATACACTAATGAGCAGAGTATAAGGAGCTCACATTAAAAAAAAAATAATATGAAATAACTATTTGAAGAAACACTATTCTATTAGCTAAGAAATTTTATTATTGAAATTTAAGGGTAATTAAATAAAACATACTCCGTAAAAACTAAAGTAGTATGCAGTTACTTAAATCAAATGAACAAAAATAAAATAAACCTAACCTAACCTAACCAGTGGTGCGAGCGCATGGCAATGGTAAACACGCAACGCTATTGGTCCGCAGCCCAACTCACCTGACAGCAACGATTCGTCGCCCCGCCCCCATTTGAATTCGCGCGCATTTAACAATCTGTAGTTTTCATTAAAAAACGTATCAAAATAAAAAACATAAGCCCTCAAATAGAATATCAGGAACCAATAATCATTAATAAAGCAGCTTACAAAACTTTGCTCAAAGTGAACTTTTTAGTAGTACGTTATGTATAACCTCACTTAGAAAAATCGATTCTATCTTAATATTGAAGTTGCCCTCTCTGTATTTCCAGTCGCTCACTTAGTAATGTAGTCGCTCGGATAAAATTTTAATATATGAAATGGATTTATCACAATCCACTTTTTGTAAGCTCGTTCTGGATTTTATTATTAATCAATATTCGTCGTTAGTTTAGTTAATTTTTCGCTTACTCAAATTCATACCGCTCAAGTTATTAATACAGTATGTCATCATCAGTCGCAAAGCTTTTTTTTAATCGCTCGTTTTATACTTAATTCCCCTTTCTTTTTTTGTATGTTAGTTCAGCGAAGATATCTTTGCCGTCGACCGATTTTGATGATTCTATTTTTTTAATGCAGGATACGTGTCAAGTCGAGATCCAGTCGTGTTCTCGGCTACCTACCCGTTCCTGTACTTCGTGATGGATGCCAACATCCACGTCGCACTCATGGCCGGCAAGATGGTAGACCCGCTCAATTCTAGGATATTATAGTCATGCTCAACATCTAGCTGTTTTATTTCTATATGCACTATGCACTGAATCCGATCCAAATCCGTGAAAAAACGGATATAAAAAGCTTGGACCGATCGGATCTCTGATCCAAATNTAATTATGCACTGAATCCGATCCAAATCCGTGAAAAAACGGATATAAAAAGCTTGGACCGATCGGATCTCTGATCCAAATCCACATCACGTCCCGCCCCCGCTATCGAACCGCGCGGAATCAGAGGTAATGTGAAAGTGTTTCTACAAACAGTACATATTAGAGACTGATGGGATAGGAAGTGGGATCTAGTGCGTAAACTACCATCCAAATAGCTCTACGACTACTTCGGAACGTTTTTTCACGGATTCGGACCGAATCAGTATGGTAGTGATAAAACGTTCCCAAAATAACCTCGGATTCAAGTCGGACAGCTTCAATTTGGATTAGAGATCGGATAAGTACGTAAGCAATATCCGAATTCGGTCCGAGTTTTTTTTACTCTAGATCCGTATTGTCACGAATTCGAATCGGATGCAGTGCGAAAACCATTTTCCAAATTCGGTCCGAGTTTTTCATATCCGTATTTTTACGGATTCGGATCGGATACAGTACGTAAGCACTCTAATTTAATGCTTCAATGTTCGACAACATAATTAAGTAAATAACGCAATGCATGTTGTTAATATCAAAATTAAAGGCATTGCTATTGACCGTGATAAATGTGATAATGCGCATAATTTAAGGAAGACTAACTTTCTAAAGAGGGCAACACAGACGGAAACAAGATCGTTAGTCGAAGCACATTGACGGGTCAAGTCAAAGCAAAGCAGCAAATTCTCTGGGGTGCGCGCTTATTCGCTCGCTGACCATTCTACTCACAGGCGCTGTTGGAATATTAACAAGAATAAATCTGAAGCAAAGCGCTAATATTTCTCTCTCTTTCTAACTTGTAAATATTATGTGTGAGAATGATTCCAGCCCTATGTATCCACTTGAAAGATTCCTGATATTTTTTTTAAGTTCGTATATACTCTCTTAGCGTTTTAGCGGACGCGTCACACGACCTTCCACAGCTTAATAAAGGATAATAAATAATTTTATTTAAATCCTAAATACGGCCTTTCTTTTGATGCCCTATTAACCCTATTAGGTTATGGGCCCAGAGTGAAAGTGGCTAATAAATTAAATTGAACAGTAAAAAGTGAGAACTCTCAGTGAAAAGTGATTGTTATCAAAAATACTTTTTAATCCAAGTAAATTAAAAATATTAAGTGATAAACTGAATAACTTGCCATCAAGAAGAAACATTAGACAAGTCGATGGAGATAAATATAGTGTGTGGAAACTGCGGATAAGAAATTTACTCAGTGAACTGGATGTAAGCGTCGTTGAGGAAGAAACACCTGCAGAACCAGATGCTAACTGAAAAAAGAAAATGCAACAGCTAAGAACACCCTGATATAATATTTAGCTTATTCTTTGCTTAATCTGACATCGGAAGAAGAGACGGCCATAGAAATATTTTGAAGAGTTAACTCAATTTTTGAAAGAAAAAGCGTGACTACACAGCTCTCCATGCGAAAAGATTACTAAATATAAACCTGGAGCTCATCAAACATTTTCAACTCTTTGATGTAATAACACTACCAAAAGGCTACAGTAGTATCATCACGGCCATAGAAACACTGGCAGACGTCAACATGACCCTAGCTTTTGTCAAAACAAGATTGCTAGACCATGAAGTCAAATTAATTTCTGAAGCTCGTGATAGGTACCAGCCTAACAGTATTACAAGCTGAAACATCCAGACCAAACACGTCATATTCCAAAACACCTTCAAACATCAAACATAATAATCAGAAAGCAAAGTATAAGAACCAGAAATCCTACAAGCACAACTTAAAACAAAAGAAATTTTTCACTGTGGCAAAATGGGACACTTGAAAAGAAACTGTTATTATTTCAAAAGGGCAAATGACACAAAAAACAGTAACATCAAAACGGTAGATAGTGAACTCAACCAAACAATCCCAATATATCTGGATTTGCTTTTATGGCTGGGAATAATACAAATAACAGTGATAGCGTGATTTTTATTTTGGATTCCAGAGCCTCGGATCACCTGATAGGTCGAGAAGATTTGGCGGTTAAATTCAGAGAGCTAGAAAAGCCACTAAACATATCGGTAGCGAAAAATGGCACCTATATCAAAGCTACTAAGAGAGGTAATCTACTGGTTATCAGCAACACGGCGTACAAGGCTTGATGTACTTTTCTGCTCCGACATACCATACAACCTGCTATCGGTAAAGAAAATGCAACAAGCGGGAATGACTGTAACTTTTGAGAATAATGGCGATGTTCTTGTATACAACAATGGTAAGGTGATAATAAAGGGTGAGTCTTTGAACAACCTAATTGGCATTAACTTTTTGCTCGACAGATATGCTTTGAATGCGAATTGTTCTTTAAATAGAGTTGGAAATAATAATTACGAATTGTGGCATCAAAGACTAGGTCATCGGCAAATCTAAGTTTCTGGAAATAAAAAGTAAGAATCTGTTTTCTGATATTGAGAAAATTAATAATGTTGTGCCAAACGATAAATTGTGTGAAGCTTGTAGAAATGAAAAACAAGCTTGTTTACCATTAGTACCAAACTAGTTTCAATTCGGGACNCCGTACCAGGGCGCCGTACTTCGAAGCAAAGCCCTGGTTTACAAACCTGGTATGGTATATACGTCTCATCTCCATTTCGGGATGATGTCGCAAAAAGTGAAGCGCATTTTAGTTTGAGCATCGTCTCAGACCAACAAAAAAAGGTAGACAGCGCGCCGCAAACATCAAAAGTGAAGCCATAAAACCGTGCTCCTGCAAGTAAACATACACGCTCACGCACACACCTACACTAAAACCATGCTCATCGCTCTTAGTTTGTCACGAGTCGTCGTCAAGATAACTTAGATTTAAAAATATAATAATGCCTTCGTGTGTAGTGAAAAGTTGCAAAAACAACAGCAAATCACATAAAAAGTCTCAAGGAATCACTTTTCACTTGTAAGTACTTGAAATAACATCGTTTCTTTATTATTTACCTATGAATTTTAGGTTACTTGGAACAAAAAACCTCAACGAACGAAAGCAGTGACATAAAGTGCGGGGGTTGCCATAAGACGATTTAAAATTTCCCCATTCGATTAATCTATACATATAAATATGATTTCTTACTTCCGAGTTATATTCCCATTTTCTTTTTATATGTATTTAATATTTTAGGTTTCCAATTAATAATGAAATTAAAAATAAATGGATAGTAGCTATAAGATTTTGTTATGGTGATCTTTTTAAATTTAATAAAGTTGATTGGAAATACGAGTTGTTTTTAACACGCTTTTATTAGCTTCACCTGTATGTTTGTATGTCTGTCTGTAACCGACCCTTTTGAGCTCGATTTTGCCCTACTTTGAAAAGCGTGGGGTGCATAGTGTCAATAGTTATAAACATTTTATTGACAGATAATGAGTAGAAGAATCATCACTTTGATAATATCTTAAAAAGCACTCCACGCTTTTTAACAATAATGTACATTTATTTCTTTTTTACACTATTCTTAATCAAATTTATTAAATTTTATTTTCTGTTTTTTAGTTAGATTTTTCTATTAAAGCATTTTTTTAGTTTTTTTAAACTATTATTTTTTATTTTTTAATAGAAGTCCTAAACAATTGAGGTACTATACCATATTCAACTATACTCGTACAATATTACACTAGTTCCTACCCACACAAATATCCCCAAATTATAGGGAAAAAAATTAACAAATGGCAACCCTTCAATACACACATAGATAAAAAGATGGCTTCAGTTTTAATGTTCGCAGTGCGCTGTCTACCTTTTTTAGGATAACGGTGTGAGTTTCACATTTATGTAATATCTTTGTTTATATTATTTGCGCAGGTATAATGTGTTACTGTTTGTTTGTCCCAAATAAATAAATAAATAACGCACTGGTTAGAGGCCAGCTAGAATGTAATGCAGTTATCTGGTCTCCGTATGAAGCTTAATATAGTCTCATTGTGGAGAGAGTACAAAATAAATTTATTCGATATTTATACATGAGGTGTTATGGTGTCTATCCATTTTATTCGTTGATGTATCCCACCTTATTTATTTTAGGTATGGTGGGATACAACGAGTTAAGGTTTAGGAGGAATTTTGCACTCACCTCACATATATTCAAAATATTGAGAGGGAAGTTGAATAATCCAATTATTTTCGGGCAGGTGAGCCTGTATGTCTCCGACAGGTACGTGTGGCGATGACGGCGACTGCGCCTGCTTGTGGAGCCGAGCAGCCAGACCAACCTTCTAAGGGAGGCGCCGCTGACGCGTGCACTTCGCACGCTCAACCTAATTGCTAATGAGACGGACCTATTTTGTTGTTTCTGGGTGAATTCTCAAGGAATTCATTATTTAAGATGAAAAGGAAAACTAAATAAATATTTGAAATAAGTGAAAATAATTATACCTAATCCAATAAATTATATATAATTAAATATGAACCCGATGAGTTATGAACCTACCTATGTCCTGATTTATCTTAAAAGTTCTACTTTAAAAAAATAATAATCCAAAATAATTCTTCTACATATTTTTCCATATTTCAGAGCCAGTATTTATAGAAACGTCTCGAGGAGCTACCATCATCGCAATAGGTGGTCACAGGTTCTATAAGCAAAGAATGTCTGCTGGTAAAACGCGTTGGTGGTGCCGAAACGTGAACCGTGGGTGCACAGCGGTCATATTTACTGTTGGAAAAATTATAGTCAAATGCAATAATCACCATAACCATCCGCCAGAATAAAGTGACGAAATTTCCCTGTCTGTGGAGATCAGCCATCGGCGCGGAAGATATGAGGTGTCAACAAGTACACTAACGCTCAAAAGAAGTTGGTCACCTGCATTTTGTGAAGCCATAGCTTTGCGACGCTAAAATCACAGGTGATGGATGAGTCTAAAATTCAAAGTCAGTTTTATACTCCCCAATACGATGTGGGAAGGGTTATTGATTAATTTATTTTAAGGATCAATTTCACCAATGTAACTGGACCGTATTGCGACTTATCGATGTTTCTTTAAAGGCAATTGGACCGGTTGCAACTATACTGCCAGTGTCACGTTAGGGTTTCAATGTGAGATGTCATTCATTCATTTCAATGCTAGCGATTGATAGCTTACTGAATTTTTTTTTGTAGAAAAGCACCATAGTTGCATTGGTGAAGTTTCAACAACGTAGCAACCTTTAACCGTTTACGTTTTAACCGTTTTACGTACCGTTTCAGCTTCTGTTGGTAGCCAATTTGACAGTTGGCTAAAGGTAGACACGTTATTGAAACCGGCCGTTAGTATGTAGTACAGTGAAAAGCCATAATTTTATTATTAGGAAAGCTTTATTGGTCAGTATTTTTTCAAAAACCAAACGCATTACTAAAAAAATATGAGTAAGTGATGTTTGTTTTCACTATTGGCACTGTATTAATGTTAAAATAGTTTTATGTTTTCAAATGTTTTAATACTAATACTAATAAAATATTGAAAAAATCTCAATAGACTCACGATCATTAAAATATATATCAATTGACTCATGATATCGAATTGACTGAATAAAGCCTGATGACATTTGAAGTTTTTTTTGCTGGAAAAAAACATATTCAATTATATTAGAACCGTAAAAATAGGCCTTATCAAGGTATTCAATCTGCTTGTTCTTATAGACTACCAATAAATTGAAAGGAATATTGTAACTTTTTGTCTTCGTTGGTAGCTAATTTGACAGTTGGTTAAAGGTAGATAAGTTATTGAAACCGGCCGTTAGCTGGTCATTGGAAATTAAAGTTTATTGTCTGCAACGCCCTTTTGAATATAATTTTGATTTCATTATTCAGATGTATGATTATTCACGATTNAATAGAGGTGAATATTTATCTAACGAAATGAAAGAGTTCTGTGTGCAAAAAGGTATTGGCTACCACTTAACAGTGGTAAATATACCACATATACATACCAGCCTAGAATAGTGTTGCCGAACGTATGATAAGAACTATTACAGAACGAAGTCGTACAATGGTAGCAGGTTCAAAATAAATTGGATAAATCGTTCTGGGGTGAGGCTTGTGTTAACTGCTACTTATTTAATAAATATCAGCCCCACGAAAGCACTGCAATCAGAAAACACACCCTATGAATAAATTGTGGCATGATAAAAACTCACAGGTCCATTGTTTATTTTGTTAATAAAACAAGACAGACAAAATTTGATGAAAAATCTTTCAAAGAGTGTTTTGGTCGGGTATTAACCAAATAGTTATAGGGTGTGGCCTGTGGGATGTGGTAAGAGAAAAGTTTGTGAGAGCCAGAGATGTAATAATTGATGAAATTTACTTTTTGTCAAGTAGACCGGTGAGACCACAGGTTTCTGAGTCTGAGATTGACTTATTGACAATGGGACCGGTGAGACCACAGGTTTCCGAGTCTCGAGATTGTTTTTTTGTCAAGGAGAAAGTGTGAGAACGATTCCAGCCCTCTGCATCCACTTGAAAGATTCCTGATATTTTTCTTTAGTTCGTATACTCTTAGCGTCTTAGCGGACGCGTCACACGACCTTCTACAGCTAAATAAAGGATAATAAATAATTAAATTTAAATCATAAATACGGCCTTTTTTTTTGATGCCCTATTAACTTTAACAAGCGCACGTGTCTTTAATTGGTCTCTATGGAAACTTGTACATTGAGGCAAGGATCAATACCTATGCTATGTAAACTAAGGCCCAGCGCACACCTGGAGGTGCGGCGAAGATACTGAGACGAGCGACTTGACGCCTCTCCAGGTGTGCGCTGGGCCTAAGATTGACGCTTTCTCTGCGCAAGTGCGCCTTGATTCAAGTACGCGCGCATAGCGTGGCTTCGTGTCTTAAGTGTGAGCTGACCCTATGAGCCTATGTTTGATGTCGGGATACCTACCTATATGCTTGCTACTTTCTAAACAAATTGCAAGTAAAGGATAATAAATAATTAAATTTAAATCATAAATACGGCCTTTTTTTTTGATGCCCTATTAACTTTAACAAGCGCACGTGTCTTTAATTGGTCTCTATGGAAACTTGTACATTGAGGCAAGGATCAATACCTATGCTATGTAAACTAAGGCCCAGCGCACACCTGGAGGTGCGGCGAAGATACTGAGACGAGCGACTTGACGCCTCTCCAGGTGTGCGCTGGGCCTAAGATTGACGCTTTCTCTGCGCAAGTGCGCCTTGATTCAAGTACGCGCGCATAGCGTGGCTTCGTGTCTTAAGTGTGAGCTGACCCTATGAGCCTATGTTTGATGTCGGGATACCTACCTATATGCTTGCTACTTTCTAAACAAATTGCAAGTGTGCTGTCAGTTTTTAGTTTAAATGATGGGGCACATGTATTATTGCTACTAAAATAAAAGGGAAAAAATATTTTTTTACATTTATTTCTACATCACACTTCTCACTTCGCCCTCTTGGATTTGATCTTTCTTAAGTAGAACTCCAGCTCCTTGCCTTCCAGGATGTAACCGTCAGCACGGCCACACTGGCCTGGCCTGCTGGCCACACATGCTGCAAATAATATTTGTCTTAATAATCATGTTCTAGCTAAATACAAGAAATATTTATTGAATTTGATTCTCAGAGTAACTATGACAGAATAGATCATGTAACTGCTAGACTGTTCCCAAAACGGTACCAGTCCATGATGCAGTCTCAAAACTTCTCGATCACATCATTGAGGGTTGGCAACAAAACTATCAAAAATGCTTTTATGTCATATAGATTCCTTCTTCCACTTATCTACTCACTTCCTAAACTTTTATTTGATTATCTTACCTAACAAACGTCCAGTATGGAACTGCTCTTCCAATCCACCCTCGACCTTTGAGAGACGTTGCCTCGCCAGGTACTTCTTGGCGGTCTTCTGGCTGCGTTTCTTGTTGATGATGGCATCCTCTGCCTCAGTCTAAATATACCATGATTCGTTTAAAATACAGTAAAAACATGTAAAGTTGTTTAAACCAATGATGGTGCACCTCAGTTTTTGCAACAATCACTGTTCACTCATCTGACACGCAAACTATCATCATTTGGCTATGCAAAAAAGGAAGTAGGACTTAACTACTCTGCAACAAAAACTTAACAGCGGTGTCTCAAATTATCCAGTCATGGTTGGTGTTTGAAAATTACAGGAAAATTACATATTACAAGTGAAAGGATCAATTCTGTTTACAATTCTCCTTTTACTGTGGCACTCTTTTCTTTGAATAACAGCAACCAACATCTCTGTTTAACTCAAAGTGGGTTTCACTCATTTCAATATTCTATGAAAATAACCAGGCTAGGATATTCAATATACAGTATCATTCACACATCTGTTTCAACTCTCTGTTAAAAACATTACAAGTTAATCATAAATAGCTGCACAACAATCTTTTAACATAATAAATTAGTGATTTTGTTACTACAGGGAATGGAAACTTAAAAATTCGTATTTCAGTGACCAATGAGGCATTGCAAAAGATCACATTCAGTAACTCCAGGTTTCTACTTGATAACCTAGTTGATTCAATATCCACTCACCAGTTTGGCACCCTTCTTCCTTCCAAGTGGCAGCAAGTAGTGGGACTCATACCACTGCCTGAAGGGTGTAGCATCCACCACAACAATGGCGTTCTTCACTAGCGTTTTGGTACGCACCAACTCATTGTTGGAAGCATTGTATACCACATCAATGATACGGGACTTGCGGGTGGAGCCTGCAATACAAACAGTTTGGATCATAGTTAATACTTACGATAGCAATATGAAGATCTTTCTTATAGCTGTGGGATTTTGGATATTCAAGATCCAAAATAATATTTCAACACATGACAGAAATACTCACATTCTGATCCCCATGAGAAATTTCCAGTGTCTAAACGCAGTGCACGAAATTTCGTGTTGCCACCGCGAGAGCGCACCAAGTGAATGCGCTGGGGGCCAAGCTGCAAAACAATCACTTTTTCATTAGTATATCCCCAAACTTATAGATAAGTAAATATAACCGTAAATATACATCTTGAAGACGTTATAATAGTTAGTAGATAGGGATTTTGATTAGCTAACATCCAACACATGGTTGAAACATATAACAGAACTTTTCGAAATAGGTTATGTTTCGAGGTGCTCACCTTAGTGTTGGCAGCCGGGCGACCCAACTCATACTTCCTCTTCTTACGGATGGGCGCGCGCTTGCCGCCCGTAGCTCTCCGTTTATGCCAGTGATCACGACTGATACCTGTACCACACAATCATCATCATTTCTGACAATATAACACTTCACCGACAACCCATTATTTTAATAACAATCTTGTGATATCACAGTATTAACACAAAATACAAACAGAAATTTGGTCACTGTGAAATTCACAATAGCTAGAATTATATGATTAACGTGAAAAATATACAACCATTTAGATATTTTCTGATACAAATTATTTTCACTAGAATTATCGTTACTCACCCATCTTGGCTGGGTCGGAAAAGAAAAGATTTGTTTGACAGACGGAACTTCTATACCTCTACTACTCTGTAGTCTATGGTTGGTAGTCTATAAGCGACCGCAAGAATCGCTTTCAAACAGGCTTTTTAGTACACTCCGATATTATATTACAAAGACGAAAGAGATTAATATTATGTTTTCTTCGAAAGTTCTTATAGTAAATTGTTATGAAGAAATAATCTTTCGAAGACATTAAATTATTCTTTAGAGTCGGAATATAAAGGACCGCGTCCACAAGGCGCCCCTTTGAAATGTTAATAAACTTCACTTAAAGCAAAATTTCAGCTTAGATATTAACGCAAAACATAATTATAGCACTATTCTAAATATTTCTAGAATATTATTTTACTTATATTATTCCACAAAATACAACAGACACAGTTCGCAGACGTTCAATCACGACAAATAACAACTGCAATTCAAAAGAATCCTAATGTCAGCTGTTTGAACTAAGAATAGTACGTTATTTGATCTGTTTTCAGATTTCAGTAAAAACTTTTTGTTTGTAAAAAAATATTGCCTTCTTTATATTATGAGACAAAAAAATTGTCGGAAATAATGTCGTCGTAAGTAATAAATAATGTTTTCAGGGAAAGAAAGAATTCCTGTCGAAAATTACCTTTCATTGGTTTTCCGATATAGAAGTACAGTCTCAGGAGCCATGACCCGCAGAAATCATCCAGACTATCGAAAGCCATCATAATTAGTTGTTTTGGAACAGTAAAATAAAAAGTTATAAAAAAAAATTGGAAAACGGATTTAGATAAAACTTGGCACGTTGGTAGACTATGTCCTGGATTATGATATCGAAACTTTTTATACCAGGATTATGTTCCCTTGGGATTATTTTCGCCTTTCACGCGGGCGGCAGCTAATAATAAATAATCCGATTCCTTAGAAATTACACATTTGTGAAACCGCAAGGCACAACTAGTTATTCTATATGTGAAAAGGTTCAAGATAATGTGCTACAATTTTCGAGTTCGCTTCGTGTGCTGTCAATATGTATCGTCCACATGAAGTTCAGGGCCGTCAAATTGCCCGCATCATCACACACTAAAGAAAAGTGATGAACCCGGCAATGTAAGTAAAAGCTAGCTTTAATAACTAATGATGTAAACGCGGAACGGACGATTCGCCTTCCTGAAAAAAATATGAAATGATTCTGGCGATTCAGCTGATTCTCTGCTCAAAATCATGGTTCCATTTTCACGACAACTTTGAAGACTGGGGAGTACCTTGAAGAATCGAAAATAGGAAGACTTGAACCTCCAAACTGAATTTCGGTCACGGAGGCCTATCTTAACGGATATTAGCCAAGTATGCAGGAGATATTTTAGTGCCCAAGTGTGTGCGCCAGCATAGGGACACTCTCAATCCAACACGATTAAGAAGACCAGGCGCACGACCAACGGCTTTACATGCTTTCCGGTGCACTGGGGTCAGACACCACCAGCTTCCAAATTCCGGGCTGATAATGAGACACTCCCAATGAAAGCCTAATAACTTGTTTCCATCCGACTTGAAAATCGAACCGAGGACCCCGCGCTCTACCGCAGCTATTACGAACACGAGACTAACGGGGTAGTGAACAAGAGTATAAAGATACAATACCGATACTGGCATTCTATATTATATTCTGTCACCGGTTCTGGAACCAAAAGTATTGTAGCCAGGGACTAATATCGATACTCGAAGAATACCGATATTTTTAAGAAAATACCGATAACAGTATCGATATAATATATCGATAATTATACTCAGTACCGATATCAGGCTACAATATGACGTCACAGAATCTTTATTGATGATTCCTAAGTAAATACATATTTATTACAGTCGCGAATCATTTTTTGATCAAGATACAACCTGACACTGACCTGCAAATCGCAAAAAAGAAAGAAAATTTAATAATAACGGTATTATATCGACATTTTTTTTTTTTTTTTGACGATGACCACTCGCAGTTCAGCACACTAAGGCTGGTTACTGCTTAACCGGACAGTATTATATCGACACCTAAATACCGGTATTTATAGTGATATTTTGGTATCGGTTATCCAAATTATATCGGAATTCTGTCCCTGTTTGTGGCTCAATAGTGGCGCCGGCTGCAGAAAGAGCATGGACGGTAAATATCGCAACTATTTAAAGTGCCGTTATTTGATACTTCACATGTCAATGTTATCTCGATTAATGAGGTAGTTGCTGACTCCACTATCCGACTGAGGTAGTTGCTGAATCCACTATCCGACCGTCCGGACTTAAATTTTGTGCCTTTTTTATGTTTAGGCGTCGTACTCACTCACGCTCATTTAAATAAAAGGAATTAGAAATCGATTACTTCATACGTCATATTCGTCTGCTCGACCATCATTACAAACAGTGTGGATGTGTCATCGGAACATGGCAAACGCTGAAAGATTATAAAATATCGCGTGAAATTGTAAACTATTTTTTTTTTTTTTTTAAATAAGACACGGCTATGTTAGAAACTATTGAATTTGGATGGGATTTATGGTATACAAAACAATTTATTAATAATATATCGAGAAATTGTAATCTAATAAAGATTTATTACAATCTTACGGAGTCTGCAATTTTCCGGTGACAGATACATCACAAGAGCCTGCTTGCCGTTAATCTCGATTTCTGCTGTGAATCGAATCGTAAAGACGATCTGCAACATGACCTGGTAAAACGCCGTAACCACAGGTTTGAATTTGGGATCATTTGTTGAGGTTGGAAAAGTATGTCAATCCAGCATCAGAAAAATCGAGTGTGTGTGGTTCTGCGTCCGGTTTTAGGGAACTAATTTCGTGCAACTCTAGTAATAATAGTAGAAAAAATGCTCATCACTATCGAAATTCAGACTCTTGTCTGTGGGCTAGTCATTCAATCAAATTCTGATCCGATCAAATTTAATTATTGTTCATTCTTACAGTTCATTCATTCATCCTTCACTGAAAGTTAAGCATTTTGCCGGATTTGCTCCAAATTTTCTCTTTGCTTGATTGTTTTTTCTGCAACTGCACAGTTATTGTGGTGATAATTTGAATTAATGAAAGTGCTTGCCTACAAGGTTCATCTTCAATAATGTCTTCAGACTTTTATATACGTTACTATGTTGGTCATAAGGGAAAGTTTGGCCACGAATTTTTAGAATTCGAATTCCGCCCTGATGGCAAACTCCGCTATGCAAATAATTCTAACTACAAAAATGATACTATGATTCGTAAAGAAGCCTACGTACATCCTTGTGTAATGGAAGAGCTGAAAAGAATCATTGTTGATTCGGAAATAATGCATGAAGACGACCGCTTGTGGCCACAACCGGACAGAGTGGGAAGACAGGTACTTAGCCCTTTGTAAGCATTTATAAGTAAAACAAATACCTTAACAATCAAATCGAAAGATTGTTTAGGCAAGCTCATTTTTTGCCAGAATTTATTACAAAAACAAGCAACAAAAATAAATATTATAGAAACTTGAAGGTTATAATTTTTCTAGTTTCCTTTCTGCCATTAATTATATTGAGTCATGATTCAATAATGTTTTCAAATAGTTTAGTTATATTCAAGAGTATAGTTGAACAACAATGGTGTGAAAGGAAACAAAAACACTTAAAATAAGCAAATATCTTAACCCTAAGATGACTCTCGGACCAAATTCCATTGTTTATTCATTTATTTCTCATATAGTCATGTTTGTTTTCTCTGCAGGAATTGGAGATAGTAATAGGTGAAGAACACATTTCCTTCACTACTTCTAAAACTGGATCACTAGTGGATGTGAATCAGTCTCGTGATCCGGAAGGACTCCGAGGATTCTACTACTTAGTTCAAGATCTCAAATGCCTGGTTTTCTCCCTCATTGGTCTCCACTTTAAGATCAAACCAATATAAGCAGTATGTGTAATGTATTTTAAGTGAAATAAAACTTTATAATAATTTCATCTTTTATTTAACTTTTTGAATTTGAACAAATCTGTCCAAAAAGAACAACCTTAGCATCCTTACTGCTGGAGTTAGGATGCTAAAGGTGTTCTTTTGTTATGATTTCCAACATTCATTAAGACTAAGCCGCTGGTAGAAGTAGGTCTCTCCATATTATGGCAAACAACCCACCAAAGTTAGTCTGGAGTCGTAATTATACCAGACATCCTGGATGTCAGTGTGCAAAGAGTATAGTAAGTAATAGTAATGTCAGTGTGTATGAAAGTAGCATTGATGACGGATGCATTACGGATATGCCTACAGGCTCAAAATTGCAAAGGTGTTTTTAAAAATGCATGGAAGTTTATAAACAAAAAAAAATTAATCAAGTGCCTCCTACTTTCATTATGCGTAAATCCTACTAATATACTTACATAAATTAAAAATAGATATCTACCTACTTTGTATAGCTTCCGAAGTTGGCCCTATTTAGTAACTATTTTATGCTCCTACATTCGATTCCTGGGTCACGCAAAATACTGTAATTCTGTTTTTCTCTTAGTAATTCTCAGTAGCAAGCAGCCCAGAATTCCGAACTTGGTGGCGTCTGGCTAGCATTCTATAACTTGAAGTTATAGCTGGTCCAAAAAGTCTAATCTGCCCATGGCTGGATATCAATTGTCCAAGGCAATGTCCTAGCTCGCTTCGCACGCTCTTTCATTGTTTCTCAGGCACATTCACAAGTTGACAAAGAAACTTCTATTGAAGGATGTCTGGTTTTTAAAGAAAATCTGATTCGAGCCAAGGTACTGACTTTTTGGAGCTGGCACTCGCATCTGTAATTTTCATGGTTTTTGAAGCCTTTCCCGCTAAGTCGATAAACTCAATCCTGTTTCTCTGCGAATGGTGAAAATTTAAAGCTATAGGTACCTACTTGAACAAAAAAATTTCAAGCTCGCTTTCATTGTATTGCCTGTAGGTCCTTGATGTAAAAACAGTCAATCAACTTTGAAAGCGCACGTTGTGAGAAGGTCCCTTGAGCTAAAATTGTTGAGCAGTATTTTTTATCACTCTTGTAGAGCGGAATGCTGAATCCGCGCTTGCTCATAAATGGTACTACGGCCGGACTCCTGAAGGCGGGCGGAAAACTGATTCTTAAGATCCTTCAGCTGTTTTTTGGTTGCGTCGTACTCGCGGGGGAAACATGACCTCTGTTATATTATAACAGACTGGACTAGTACAAGTCCACAAAAGTGTAAAAATAATTTGCATAAAAAAATAGTATAGGCTTATCACATGACCATGTCTTGCAAGTTGATTTCGAGAGGCATCACAGCCAGCCCCAGATCTGCGATTTATTCGAACCGGGGCAGAAACTTAATTGTGGCGCCTCGATCTCTTCCACGTTTGTGATTAATTTTATTATGTACTAGCGGACGTCACGCCGTTTCACCCGCGTATTTCCCGTTCCCGTGGAAATACGGAGATAAAATATAGCCTATGTTACTCGCTGATAATGTGGCTTTCCAATGGTGAAAGAATTTTTGAAATCGGTAGGTAGGTAGGTACAGTAGTTTTTGAGTTTTCATTACAAACACACACACACAAAAATACAATTTTTTCCTCTTTATAAAAAAAAATACCCTTAACGATAACGAACANAGGTAGGACACACACACAAAAATACAATTTTTTCCTCTTTATAAAAAAAAATACCCTTAACGATAACGAACACCATGCATGGGAAACCATTGGTTCTGGATATTGAACGTCAAAGTTTTTTACTTTTTCCAAAAAATCTATCCAAACAAACGTGATCAATATTTTCGATGTTTCAACAAATTACGGATTTGAAGTAACAAAAACGCTATGAATATCAAACCCGCCGCAAAGCAAGGGGCACCTATTATTCAAACATTTGAATTTTGAATAATTGAACTTGATCGAACTCGCTGCCCGGGGCACGTGCCCCGGTTTGCCCCACCCCTCCCCCCTAGATCCGGGGCTGATCACACCGCATCTCGCGCTCTCTCTCTCTCTCAATTTCCAGCCGCCTGAAAAAGGCAGACCCTGTAGAGGCTTCTGTAGACCATAGATCACATTCATACTTTGCGGCAACTTACACTTCTCTCTCCCTATCCTTAGCGTTTTAAGCTACCTACGAGAAAGCGTTCGATTGTGGGATCCAGCCTCCGTGTCAGATTCTCAACATGAAATGTAGTCAAATCCAATATTTATTAGCGATTTAGCTAATAAATATTGGACACGGATAATCCGTGCACCAAAATACCTATGTACCTACCTAATTACTAGCATTTTGAAACAGATTGGCGTTCAGCATTCTGCCTTTGCTGTGTGAAGCTCGGCCAAAAACAAGTTTGTCTTTGTGCATTTTTGAACCCACGGCCCCCGTCCCCCTCCTGTGAAAGCTATAGTTACCCGTGGCATAGGCAAAACCAATGGCGAGTACCTACATCACTTACCCTCAGTTTGCCGACAATTTAAATATTAGTCAAGGTTAAGCTTATGAAGAGTAGGTACCTGGTACAAGGTGCAATGACAACCGCAGAGCTTTAGAAAGAGCGATTTTTATAAACGATCGGCAAAACAAAGGTCACAAGGTCACGTCACTTAAAATGTCTCTCATTTAGATCGGTGACTACTTGAAGTTTTTGTCGATAATGTTTACTTTGGCTAGGGAAAAGTAACAGACCATTTCGATAAGGTGAAAAACTTTGTGAAAAAGGATTCTTCGATTCGTCGGGGCAGCTTGTGTGATCTAATATTACAGAAGAAACAATATAATCGGTAAAAATAAATTGAAGAACTGGCTATAAGCTTGATCAGAGAACCTATATAACTCGCAAAAGATTGGCCGATGGGGCCCAAAAATTCTGCTGTGGCAACGGCGTTGCGATAGACACGGTTGGAGGGCCTCCCACGAGGTGAAATATCCCCCATTATAAAATACAGATACGACCATAGGCAAAAAATCACTCCGCTACTGAATGTCGAAGTTTGAAATGTCGACGTATGTTAGTTCTAAAGTACAGGATCTCTAGTACGCCAGTTCGAAAGTTCACTGGAGCGAAGTATGCAAGGCCGACGTATCGTTAGTCAGAAAGCATACGAGTGCGATGTACGCCAGTTCGAAATTACCCTGGTTAGGTTAGGTTAGAACTGTGACCAACTACGCGCGAGCCGAGCGAGCAAAGCGAGCGGTGCCGCGGCAGCGGCCGGCGAGCGCTACCTCGAAATTGGTCATGAAGTAAATTTATTTTTACACAAATTTGCTAATTATAATGTTGTAGGAGTACCAGTAACAGTACGGAGGCATTTCATACTTCGTAACAGCGTAATTTCGAACTGGCGTACATCGCACTCGTATGCTTTCTAACTAACGATACGTCGGCCTTGCATACTTCGCTCCAGTGAACTTTCGAACTGGCGTACATCGAGATCCTGTACTTTGGAACTAACATACGTCGACATTTCAAACTTCGACATTCAGTAGCGGAGTCGCAAAAAATATGACCCTTTCGTTTGTGGTGCGCATTCTGTTAGGTTATGAGAAACAATATAGGGGAGAGGGAGGTGCAGTGGATCACTTTTTTATAAGAGGTTCAAGTTAGTACATAATAAACAATAAATATTAAAAAAGTACAGCCTGATTAATAGAACAGGATGTTGGCTAGCGGATTATATTTCAACTTTAGCAATAACATCAATAGTTTTCATGCAGTAAACATTTTTTTTCTCAATCTGTGGTGTGAGTGATTTCGTGAAATAGGACGGTGTAACAGGAAGCCGAGGAAGCGCGCGTTATTTGATTTGACCAATGAGCGCGTCCTATTCGATTTCGCATCGTAGTGGGTAGTAATCTATATGTCACCGGAAAATGGCATACGCCGTAAGATTGTAAAATATCGCGTAAAATTGTAAACTATTTTTTCTAAATAAGACACGGATATATTGGAAACTATTGAATTTGGATGAGATTTTTTGTATACAAAATGATTTATTAATAATAAGAAAAGTCCACTGCACCATATTAGGAAATCTAATTATATTAACACAATATCAAATAGCTTTTAGTGTAGACTGTAGAACACTGTAGAACATTCGGTGGATACCGGTAAAAATAGATTTAGTAATAACGGGCGGCGAAATGGCAGCTACACGTGCTTCCACAGCGAGAGCGTCAAAAGCACTGGCAGTCAGGAGTGAGGAGGGGGAACTATCAGCCCGTTTCATCGTTGTGCGGTGTGTGTGTAACCGAAAGACAAGGAGAATGGAGATATAGACGTGGATCCACTGTAAAAAAGTTTTATCCACGGTCCACTGTACCCCTCCCCTACCCTACGTGTCAATGTCTATCGCTGAAGCGAAATTAGATCCGGGCGGAGGTCTGGCGATGTATTTTTTACAGTCTGGCAATTTTTTTCCGAAATTCTGGATTTTAACAGTTCGAACTTTCGAAGATTGAATTGCAGCCTCGAGGGATATTATAAAGCTCACTTGAACCATAAACTCCAGAACGTAGGTATTTTATACATTATTTCGAATCTACCATTATCATTCACTTGGCAACAATATAACAATCTATACTAAATAATATAGCTGAAGAGTTTTGTTTGTCTGTTAGAACGCGCTAATCTGTGGAACTACCAGTCGGATTTGGTTTTTTTTTGTAAATGATAGCGACATTCATGAGGAAGGCTATAAACGGGAATTTCCTACGGGAACGAGAAAAAACGGGATATGCGCTTACGTTAGCGGGCCCAAGCGACCCCACATTTTTACAGAAGTGGGTATGTAACCAGCGTTTTATTTATACCTAACATTTTTTTATTTATTCATTTACCTACACATAAATTAAGTATTATTATTTTATTTTTCTTTTTTTAAATTATTTTGCCCATATATATATATAACATGTATAGACATACAAAGTTGAGCGAAAAAGTAATAACCATACCACTTCCACCTATCAAGGCGCGGTGGAAGCCAAATAATTAAATATATTTTGCGTTGGCAATACAGTAATATGGCAAAAAATAACAACTGAAAGTTGAAATGTTTACTTTCTGTGGCTTATTTGACAACTAAACTGCGTTTCTTTTTACTCAACAGTTTCCATAACAAACCAAACTCACAAAAAATAATTATGGAAATAATAAACACAACGATTTAAACCAAGAGGAAAATTTTTTTGTTTCGTACGACATCAATGATATTATTATGAACAAATGGAAATCGTTGGTTTTATGTACTTTCTTGAAACATCTCTGAGTTAAAAAGTCTCTAATTTACTTGAATATGTAATATTCTACATTATTTTGAATGCTCAGTTATTTTCTTTAAAAGTACTGACTGATTGCTAAAATCCCATGTATATTCGCATCATATTTTAATTTTTTACTTTATTTAATACTTGTAGAGGAACGTTTCTAGCATTTATTTATGTTTATAGTATAGTTTTGCGCGTTGCGCGCGCATCGCATCTGCCCGACCGACCGATTATGGCGGACAGGCAGTGAAGAATGTTTGTCGTCTTTTCTAAATCAGAAAGTATCGACAGCAGCCAATGGCATAAACCGGGTTTTTTGTAAAAATTGTACATTGTAAATAGTTCTGTGTACATATAGTAATTATATTTGTGCTCGTTTTGTTTAGAAATTCTGTGAATAGTGTATTATTTTGAGTGTTTATTCAGTTCAGTTTTCGACGCCGACTAATAGCTATACCCTAACGTTAGTACATTAGTTAAACCCATATAACTTCTAAATTCGTCAATCTAGTAATTTTGTATCCTAGAAATCATTGATTTCACTTCTTGTCTTTGTTTCGATCCGTCAAGGAGACCGTTGCAGTAGGTGCAATATTTTGGTTTCCCTTAGCGGCTGTCATCGTGCTTTGATAAAACTACTGTCATTACAAAGACAAAAAGACAGAATTAGTCGCCAAATGTATTCAATATCGAGATCTGGTTGCTGTATGTAGTCTATTTGATCATGTAAATCGGTTTAATTACACATCTGGCTGTATTATTATTGGAAGTAGCGCTATAATATCTATAAAGAGTAGATCGCGATACATTTTGTGTTTACGGTTACGAAGGATCGAAGTGTTGTGAAACTGAATGCTCGAACCCCACGGTAGCCCAATGAAGTGGCCGGGAACGGGAGGGGAAGAAGAGCCGGGCGAAGCTGCTTTACAGAGCACGCGCGCTTCCCAGGCTCGGACCCAGGACGATGCTACTGTGCATTACGTGTTCCAGCGAGAACCACAGGAAGGCGAGCTGCCCTCGCTAGCGCCTAAGCAGCGTTGGGCCGTCGGAGACGATACTATTGTTGAGGTTGGTTGACATTTAGATTCAATATTCTAATGTAGTCTGGAGACAATATAACCTAAAATTGCCAATTACATGCAAATGTTTTTGATAATCTGTAGACTTGTTGAGCAACCAATGTTTTTACATTTATGTTAGTGAAATGTATTCTTATTCAATGTTTATTTACTTTTATTTCAGAACCAAGATAAATGGAAGAATACCAATCCTATGACCATGAACAATATGCACCAGCAAGCTCAAGTGCAACTTAAAAATTCTCAAGCAAGTCAACAACAGTACATTAACCAGGCTATAGCTTCATCAGTTGGAACATTAGCTATGAATCCCTCAGTTATTGGAAGTCACCCAGCTCATTTGACTACCAACATGGTACATACCCAGTTGGCTCCACTACAAAATCCAACACTTGGAAATAATTTGATCCAGAATAGTGCAGTGATGCTGCCACAGTTGCAAGGCATGCAAAATGCTCCACAGTTGGGACAACAAGGATTGTATGATATTCATCAGCACCATGGCAATCCAATGCAAGCTATGAATGGTATTGGGAAGAACACTGAACACCTCATGTATTTGAGCCAAGCTGGTATGCTGGCTCCTGGTACCAATCAGTATCTTCAACAAGGACAGAACCAACTTGGTCTGACACCAGTAGCTGCCATCAGAAACCAGGTAAGAAGTGCATTATTATTGTTTACTTTTTGGGCATGTGTCAGTATGGAGGTATGTGTGTACTTCATTGTAGAGATTTGCATGATATGTGTATTGCCTATCTTCTATTCATATATTTCTTCTATGATATAAATTATATATGAGGTATGTATGTATTATTTCTTATATGGTTAAAAATCAAACTTTTATTCATTTCGTAACTTAACTGGCCATTGCAGAATGTAGGGTTTGAAGAGTTAATATTTTAAAACTACAACAATATTAAATGATTTCTCATGTTTCAAACTATGGAATGAAGCAGGATGCATTTGATAAAATTGTGTTATTTCTATATAATGCAAAGTACACTTTAAAGATTGACATCAAGATTAGATTATAAAAGGGTTTTCTTTTTTTTACTTCTGGTTTGTGGAATAATATCCTTCATTTACTAAGTAGACCACGGACGATTTGTAACACTAGTTAACATTAATTTGATACCTTAATGTTTGTTATTATTTTCAGTTCATACCATGATCAATATTCATTTTGCATAATAAATATTCTAGTCATGTTTATTATACTAAAAAAGGAATTTCTTAAGTTGCCAAAATGCTAGCTGTATTTTTCCTTACTTGAATACTTCAGCTTGCCATTGGTAGTATTCATCTTATTTAGCTACACCTTTCTTATTATCAAAATGCATGATTCTGAGAATTTACTAAATCATTGTGTGTCATGCGTAATGCAGTATTGCACATTGAAAATACCCGAATTTTGATTGTCTATGTAATTGTAGTCATTTAGTATTCGAAGGAATCCAGATTTTGCTTATATAATTTGTAGCCAGTATTATAGCATTTAGCTGGGACATTTGAGACTGCCTGAGGTAGCTGCACTGTGCAGGAGGGGAATCAGCCAATCAGCGGGCCAATGACTGAGCTCACCACACCTTCCTGCATTGCATGGCTATCTCTGGCACTCTCAGTAAAGCAGTTGGCCTGCAGAACGAGATCCCTGTAATATATTTCGAAGACCATAAACATATTATGTTGTGGATCTTTATTAAGGTTACCCACAACAAACTTGATTATTTTGTGCTAATTATATTAATAGTATCTCAGAAGAAAGAGACATTTAAAAACTTGCATAAACTTCAAGGTCTAGACATAATATCCCAATATGGCCTAAAAAAACAAGTTAAAACAATAACTAGTTGGAACCTCTGTTGGCGACAGGATCTGAACCAATGCTATATATAAAAGTAAATAGTAAGAATGTTGTTAGTGTTGTTCATGAATCAGCAGATGCATGGTCTTGAATCTCCATAGCAACTCTATTCCATATGACACATGATTTCATAAATAACATTGTTTTCCTTTCTGTATCTGAGGCATGCTACTGCCAGAGTTGCAGGGTTGATTGAAAGATTTACCATGGCCCTTGATAAAATGTATGCATATTAAACCCTCCTCCATATAAGCAAATATGCATTTTATGAATATATGCGTAAATAGTGTTAAAGTTTAGGTTGGACTCCCTAGTTATGAGCAAAAGCAATTTCACACCAGGAAGACTAACTACTCGAGAACTAAACATAGGTATAGGAATAATAAAATTATTCTACCAAAAATAAGCACAATTATTTGTTATCACTATATTGTTCTTCATATTTTCCTACATAGTTTGTTTTGCAAGTGCAAAATAAAACAAATGTTTGATGTTTACTATTTTGTCTACAAGTGTAAACAAAATAGTAAACATCAAAATTTGACAAACTATGCCTGGAGAAACAATATGCTCCCACCAAAATTGGGAGAAGATCCAATGAGAATGAAGAAAATCATATAAATCGTCTTCCTTTGAAAATGACAGTTAGCACATTTTTCTACTTTACTATTGTATCATAACATGACGTGTCGAGTTACGATAAACTATAAAAGCACCCATTCTTACAGGCAAATGGGTAACATACACACTGAAGTGTATAGATGAAGTCGCTGGGCTTATCACACTGAGAGAGCGACTGTCGCAACACAGCGCTGGGCACGCCACTATTGTGGCGATAAGTCCCCTCTTTGAGGAGTGGTTAGAGAGATGTCATGGCGTCCTCACCTTCCGTCTGACGCAGGTACTCACTGACCACGGTTGTTTCTGGAGTTACCACTGTGTGGATCGCTTGGAGGACACGGTGGAGCATATGGTGGAGGTCTGCCATGCTAGGGCGGAGGGAGCACCGTCGTGTCCTCATAGAGGCGAACGGCGGCGGCGACCTCTCGCTTCCGGCCCTAGTTCAATCCATGGTCCAGAGCGAGCGGGCATGGGAAGCAGTCACATCCTGCTGCGAAGCAATACTCCAAGCGAAGGAGGAGGCGGGACG
>NDFZ01004504.1:53328-66715 GCA_002192655.3 Mamestra configurata
ATCTCTGCCAAACCTCACGCCCCAGCCGCCGCAACAGAAGAAGACGCCCCGGGCGTCGGGAGTCGCAGGGCGATTCCCGGCAACCTTAGGCGCGGGCCTGCGGGCGGCGAGCGATGGGTGGCTCGCCGTACGATAAGGACCAGGCTCGGGTTGACGGCGCGTTGTTCCACGCTTGCGTCAAAGAGATGACAGCATAATTGACGGAGTCCGATAGGGCCAGTGCCTGCCAGGGTTTCGGAATTCGTTCGAAAGAGTTACCGCGGCCCTGGAACGCAAAGAGCATTTGGAGGAACACGGATGGGCTTTAGTCAGTAAAGAGTCTGACACTCCCTTCCGTTCCACCCAGAGCGGAAGGAGTCATTTGATGATTTCCCATTAAAAAAAAGGCTTATCACACTATCAATCACGATACTTACTCATATACATATTTCCTTGCTCGTACAGCTAGGAAAACAGATATCTACATCTAGTTAAAAGTAACACAGCTCCCGATTTCTCTTAAACACTCAACAGTTGAATTCACTCACACGCACTCACTACACAACTAAACAAAAATTTATGTTCGATTTCATATAAGTAATAGTAGTGCTCTTTTCTCTGTATAAAATTATCTTTTATAACTGAATTTTGTGAACATAAATAATAATGCCGTATTATGAACTTGGAGGTCTGGTGGTTGCTTATCGTTGGGTTCTGGTTTCGCCTCCTAGGTCAGGTAGTGTTATTGGGTTTCGGCTCGAAGTTAGAAAGTTAGTGATAGTTGGAGACATGGGTGCCTGGGAGGGGTTGCAAGGGTGTGCACTTGCACCTCCCTGGCTTTTAATAAAACACACAAAAACGAAGAAATTAAAAAAAATATTAACCAAGCGGAATGTAGTAAAAGAGAACCAAGCAAATTCGAGGCGAGGTAGGTACCTTGAGCTCCCTTCGCTCGGCCTTGCACCCAACTTCTTTAGTTCTATCTCTATGCGAACGGGCAAAAGAAAACCTATACTATTCCCCCGGTTCGAATAGTATAGGTTTTCTTTTGCCCGTTCGCATAGAGATAGAACTAAAGTTTTGAAGATGCACCCCCTGAAATTAGTCCTGCCGGCGCCCATGGACACCAAGCAAAGCCGTTGGTCCTGCGCCTGATCACGCCCTGATCATGTCGAACTGCCGCCTAATCTGACTATGAGAGTAAGGCTAGCTCCACCTGTGTTTGTGCACTTTATCTTCTTCGTTCTTGTTTAATCTCCTCTGACCGAGATTCGCAAGGTGTATGCTGCATAGCTAAACACAACCATTCGATTCCATCTCAAAACGAATTGTTGTGATTCTGTAAGGTTCGCGTAGGGAGAATATCATCATAAGTGAATATCTCATTAGTAAAAGGAATAAGATCGTGAATTACCTTCAAGCACTGTTGTCATCCTGAGTTTAGTGTAATTATAAGTCATTTATCTATTTATCGCTTAAATGTTAAACGCTGGCTGACCTTTTTTTTAAAGGAGAATTCGTTCTTACCAAAAAAATGCACGTGCATGCAAATCAAATGCAAGCCAAATATGAATGAAACGAAGTGCTTCTTCCTTACTTTCGGATGACATTTACCTAGGTCTCGTAAATACATGTCCATCATCAGCATCACTACTATGACTAACAGGACTATTATAGCTGAAATACCGATTACCTACCCAGGTAAACTGATTGACCTTTTGGACGCCAGAACATAAACGCATCGGCGTGCCCCCGACGCCAAGCCACAAATTCGCCATACTTTTTGTTTCATAGTTGTGACGTTTGGCGTACAGGGCACGCGCTTGCTTGTCATGTATACGTGAAAAAGACGTTCAAAAGGTTAATTCACCTGTGGGACACTGCCACTGTCCTGGCACGCTTATTATTTTATTGAGTCCCCTAACCCTCATTTTACTTAGTTTCATTATAAACATTCAATAGTAGAGTCCAAAATTCTTGTGGTCAGCCAATGGGTGTGACATTGGTTCCGTTGTCTTCATGCATTATCTTGATTGCTAGTTACCAGCATACGAAGGTAACATCATGGTCATTCAGACATCACTGAATGTAGCTATTCAGAGTTAGTTAGCCACGAAAATGGCCTTCTCAAGTCCTAACTTAATATTATAAATGCGAATTTGCGAACGTGAGTTTTTGTTTGTTAAGCTTTATGCCAAAATCGCTGAACCGATTTTGTTGAATTTTGGAACAGAGACAGATTGGGACCCTTGAAACGGCTACCAAATAAAACTGTCTGGTAAGTCACTTCAAATTGAGTCTAAAAGATTCAGCTCTGCAGTTGCGCATTAAGCATACTATACTCTAACACTATCTAACCGCCGAATTAAAAAAAAACACTGGCCAAGTGCGAGTCGGACTCGCGTGCAAAGTGCTCCGAACGAATTTCATTTTTGTAACATGTTATTTTAACACTATAGACTTCTTATAAGTTTTCCTGTAATCTATAGGTAAAGAACTACAATATACGTTTTTTTTTTCAAAATTTTAGGCTCAGTACTTTCAGAGATAAGGGGAGGGCAAATGATAATTTTTCGTTTAATTCGCTGGCGCAGTCTGTGCGCTTATATCTTTTAAACTACAAAACGCAGTTTTAATGCGGTGTTCACCAATAGACAGTGATTCAAGAGGAAGGTGTATGAGCTAAATTACCTACCGTAGTCAGTGTTTCCTGATAGCTACAATCTGCGGCGCGTTAAGTCAAGAGTGAGTAGGTTATTTCTAGGCAAGTTCTTCGTTTCGAAATTCCTACGGGAACGGGAAAAACGGGATATGCGCTTCCGAAGTCGCGGGCAAAAACTAGCATTATAATAAAACGCTATAGCGTTTTATTATAATGCTAGTATGCTACCCTATAGGGTAGATGACTAAAAACATCTAATTAGTCCGTCAGAGATTTCCAAAAAATATTAAACATGTATTTTTTCACGGAAACAAAATATTACAATGATAATATGCGTTGAAAACTCGTGTGACGTAACATTTCAGTACACTTTACCGAAAAGTGATGTCACAAGCCTCCACTCCTGAGCATTGATGCGTTTTATCTTCGTCAATTTTTATTGATTAGATGAAACAAAAAATATTGATCCATTATTTTTCGATAATCTAACTGACGGACTAAATAGAATCAGATTTTTTATACTCAGGAAACATCCCTATTCAGCTTGAATACGGGCCTAAACTATCTGTAGAATAAGGATATAAGTGACTCTCTCTCGTTTTGTAGTTGTGGGCGTGTTGTAAACTATGTATATCTACATATTTATGTACCTAATGATAAGACTGTGACAAGGTATCTCATTCTTCGAGAATAATTATTATGTTGTCAAGAGACCTACCCGGAATAGACCAAAAAGTGAGAAACGGAAGCCATTACTCCGTGCCACTTATTGTGCATTCTGCCCTCTGATTTTGAATATACGCACCCCGATAAGTACGTTCCTGCAATAAATGACACATCGTCATTGCATCGAGTTTCTCGCGTATGGTATTGTTATTTACCCGCAAGTGTAGGTACCTACTGCTACAAACGGGCATTTCTTAGAAGCTAATAATCAACTTTTTATCACCATAAACTTCAATACACTGCCTATTATCGTTTGAGTCGGTCTGGAAGGTCAGAGTTTTCGAGGGGCAGTTCCATAAATATAATTAAAAATAGTTTGTTCTTTATATTCAAAACAAATTTAAAAGTATATTTTTCATTTTTCAAAGTACAAACAAACTCATTTGTTCATTATTTTTATTTCTTTATTATTCCGCTATAAAGGTGTGGATTCTTTCAAAACCACCGCTCCGCTCTAAAGAATAACATTACTCTGGGCACTTCCGGTCATAGACTAAAATCTTCCTCAAGAACGCGCCTCCAGAAGTTTAAGTTCTATGGTTACCCGTTTTGGTTTGCACGCCATCTATCAAATGTGAACACTAAACTTGGCTCCGTGCGACGCTCCCTTGTATGGGGAATTTTAACGCAGGCGCTGTGGTCGGCGTACGTCCTTTGTTCGAAACAAGTCAACATTGTATTATTTGAGTTTGGATCTTTCTAGTGTTATTTCGCAGCTTATAAACATTTTAGTGTAAGAAATGTGCTTTTTAATTGTTGTGGTTAGTGTATATGTTATTTAGAACTAGTGTTTCACGTAAAAAGTGTTATTTTCTCACGATAAGCTTTCGTTGTAGTACATGACTGAGCTTTAGGCGGATTGTACGCATGAAACCCTTGAGCGATTTTTTTTTCGAATCTGATGTTAAGGATATGGGCCCCGACATGGTGAGTTTTATAGTTTTATCTAGTAGAATATACAAGTTTGTTGCTGTTTTAAGTCATGAAGTTACGGAATTCCTGGTTTTTTCGCGCAACAGGTCCGTTTTTGTTTTGTTTACTTGTCACCGGCGTCCGCCATTTCTGATTCAGAATTTGTTCACCGGTTAGATACTTTAGTTTTTTTTTGGGATGTATCGTGGGAAGTCGAACTTCTATGAAATATTGCGTGGATGCTATCATATTGATATCTTGCAGTCATTGATTTTGTAAAAATGATTGAATAGTTTCACAAAATAGTCTGTTATTGTCGCCATTGAAGCGACAGCAGTGTGACCAATTAATTACCCTTGTACTTTTCTTCATTTACTAAAATATCAATGTTATGTATTTAATTTTTTTTCATGAATGCTCTGTTCACAGCAAATATTTGCAGGTTTTCAATGATAATAGAAAACATCATATTTTGTGAAACGTTGTAGTTACATTACCTACCCATTGTTAGATAACTAGCATTGAACTGTTTCCTAATCAACAATGAAAATTGTTGATTTCTTAAATTAATCAAATTTCATACAATCTAGGTATATTTTCATTATTAATGTTGAACTGACTTAGCAACATAAACTGTAAATGAACATGCAACTCCATGTCTGGTTCCTACTTCAATATTTTGTTATTTTTTTAACCAATTCTGTTTTGATACTATTCATCATACCTAACCTACTTGACCTTACTGCATGAATGAAATCTCTTTGTAGTTTTGTGACTAAACTAAGTAATTTTAACTTAGAACTACTTCCCTTGTTGAGATTTTTTCACTTATTTATATACAAATTGATAATTATAATAAATTATCATTATGATGCTCAAGGTTCCAATACAGTCTTGCATTTGGTTCCACACTTGCATGTCCGTGAATTCATGATGTCAGCAAATGTAGTATTTGGAAATTGTGATCTTGTTCAATGAATCAAAATGATAAAATTTGTTTTGATTAAAATAATTATGTAATATATGGCTCACAAAGCTTACAATGACAAGGCTTGAGTTGACTTAATGTAAATTCAAGGAAATGTATTTAGCACCTATCCAACTGTATGTTTGTTCAGTTCCTTCACTACATGTTTTGATAAATAAATGACAACACATGCATAAATTAATACTGAAGCCTATTCATACATACATACCTATGTAATAGTCAGGTCAGGTTACATCTTGATAGTGTCACTGCATCATATTATCATAACTTCCTTCTCTCTTACTTACAACTTAAATAAGAACTCAAACTATAATAAGAAAATTTATTTGTGGTTTGCCTTACTTTGCATTTGCAACAGTGCAAAAAATGTGCACCTAAATATTGAGTTTCCTGGGAAGAATGACTTAGCAAGGCTTAGACTAAATTTTTAAATATTTTTGATGTAAATGATAGCATTTATGTCAGTCTTGAACTTGTAAATATTTACAAGTTCAAGCCATAGTCATGATTCCTGTGAATCATAATTATAGTGCATTATGAACAGGGCTGTACTTTGCTTCTTCATAGATTATAATGAAGTGCAGCACGTTAATTAAATTAATCTATAATTTGATCAACCCTTTAAAATAGTATCTAAGTTTCATTGAAATGATCAAATCTTACCAACTGGTACAAGTCTTGCCAAGGGGTACCAATTGCCCTGTTGCTGGATGGTGGAAGTCAGATAGACAGTCGCTACATGTTAAAGTAGTAACATTTTTTATCACAAGATTTCAATAACTAAGTGCAAACAGCTGTTTTTTGCTGTGTTCATTATTCTCTGTTCTCACAAAAGTTTTTATCTGCAATTAATATTGGTATTTCTTATATTTCCAAGTTGCAGTTTTTTTTTATTAAAACCAAAAATATTAAATTCTAGAGATTCAATAACAAAGCCCTAGGTTACATACGCTGAATTAAAATTGTATACATTTTCTTAGCTTTTGCATAACTAACAGTAACATTTCCAAACTTTTTTAACTATAGTAGTAAAGCTGACTTTGATTCTAATGAATCCACATTGCAATAAACTTTGAATTGAAACAAGTTTTGAACAAATCAGGAATAATTACATTTACTACAACATGGTCAATCAATATTGGTTTAACAGAAACCATGTAAGCAACCAACTGATTTTTGATATGGAATGAAAAACATAAAGCTGGTAATACACAAGCTACAACTACATGCTTCAGTTGCTCAGTTCCTATCTACATCTCTATACCAAGTCTAAGGAGCTTAGTAAGCCATATTCAAAACTTTATTGATGTCTGTGTTGCAAGTCTGTGTGTAGTGTGCCAATGGTAATGTGGCTAATGTTTAGTTGTGCCTATGTTACCCTTGCTTGGATGTCCGCTCAACATGCTTTATATTAGATTTTTGCCCACTTGTAAAATAATTGTCTGTTGCTATGTGGAAGTGCATGTCTTTAGTAGTTCTAATGTGTCACAATCAATACTTTTGTTAATAGTTTTGAATCTATATTAATATATAGCTTTTGCCCGCGACTTCGTACGCGCGTGTCCCAATTTTTCCCGTTCCCGTAGGAATTTCGGGACGAATTATACATAATATAAACCTTCCTATTGAATCACTCTATCTATTGCTAAAAACTGCATTAAAGTCCGTTGAGCAGTTTAAAAGATCAAGCGAACAGACAGTGGAAGTGTTTTATACTATGTATTTAATAATAAAACTGTAGTTTGTTTGAACGCGCTAATCTCTAGAACTACCAGTCGGATTTGGAAAATTATTTTTGTATATGATAGCCACATTCATGAGGAATGCTAAAGGCTATACGGGAAATTTCTACGGGAAGGGAAAAAAACGGAATATGCGCGTACGAAGTCGCGGGCAAAAGCTTGTTTACATTATAATAGGGACATCTTTCTTTTATTGAAAGGTTAACACAAAGGCACAATTGCCCTTGGTCATTCACCTGATTTGGATGCCTGTGGATTTTGGACTAACAAGTAACAAACCCTGTGTATAAGAAACCCTTCAAAAATAACTATCTGCTACATAATTGCTAATTCTAAATTTAATTTAATTCACATCTTGAAGTAGTTTAAAACTTAAGCTTATTGCTTATGCATGCAAAAAAATATGAATACACCTCTATTTTACTTGAAAAGGTATATCAATCCAATATATGTGTTAGAAAATCTGTGATGATGTTTTGTCTCTATTTTCTCCAGAATTTTTATTGCATTTTGATCATACAATTTTCAATAAACTGTTTATTTAATATTGCTCCTATTTATGAATTTTTAGAAACTGTTTTATCGTTTTTAGATTGCACCTGCTGCAAAAAAACTATGGGACAAAGGCCCCGGTGCTGGCGGCGACAGCAAGGGACCTCCGCACCTGCCGCCGCTACAGTTGAACCCCGAGCAGATGTGGCGTGATCCGACCTGGTCCGCACAAGGTTCGTTACTCTTTTACTAATGTTATGTCATTGGATCCTCTGATCATACTTGTATGCTAATAAAAATAACTCTGTTTGATTCCAATTATTTTAGCAGAATTCCAGGAAAACAGTTCTCAAATAATAGCAAATGAAAACATATTTTCGTCAAAGGTATCTTTTTCTAAATGGGTTTAAAAATATACATAATAAATCATCTTTTGTTAAACAAAAATGGTATTATTTTAGCTGTGGAACACAATGTGGGCGTTCCAATGATGGGCACGCGACGCGGTGTCGCGTTCCCCGGCGGCGATGCTGGCAGCATTCTGTCACCCCGTGACACAGCTGGACTCGGCGTCAAAATGGTCGAATATGTACTTGGAGGATCTCCTACAGGTATGAACCGCGCAAATATGATAGTTCTTTGAAATTCTATGTAATGTCACGCGATCCTTACCTTAATAGTGAAATGACATTACAGATGCATTAAAATGTTGATATTTAAATAATTTCTCGGTCAAATATAAAGTCATGAGTTCTTATTAACCTCCTTAAAAACTACGCAATCTCAATTTAAATTTTACTCACTATGAAGTTAATAATGTCCTTTGTACACCACTTTGTTGCAGTTTCGTCAAGAATTAATTATTCACATCTCGTAGAAGCAGGTGGCGTAGCTACTGGTGGAGGAGAAAAGGTACCCGGAGTGGTCGCTGGATTACGAGGCATGGTCCTTGAGGAGCGTCCTGAGGACAAGTCAGCCTCTCCATTCGAAAAGGACTTGCACGAAATGCATGAACATGGATCTTTACCTAATGGACTACATAATGGACAAGAAGATGACAAAGCATTCAAGTAAGTATTTGATAATAAATAATCGAATTTATTTCTTCTGTTTTTCTTCATTTTATTAACTGTTGGTTTATTAAATATCTAAAACCAACTTTCATGTGACAGGTAGGAGGTAGGTTTATTATTTATTACTACTTACATATACAAACAAACGTTGATTCCTAGTAATTTTCTTCTTTATTGACTCGTATTTCATTTATTTACTAATTGACGCAAAATCTGACTAGTAAAGCAACACTGTTCAGACTTATCCTTGCTACCGACGACGGAAAGTTAAAGCCATTTAAATTAATTGATAATAATAGAGACATGAAAAGGAAGTTAAGAACTGTAATAAAAACTTATGTGTGTGTAGGAGTCTTCTTGTTTGTACGACAGGAAAACAATTATGTTTTACAAGTTATCATAATACCAGCTGGTTTGAATAAAATAGAATAACTATTTTCTACTACTAGTCTTATTCAAATGCATGGAATTTTGAATTTATTCGTCATTTATCAATTAGTATGCAAAACAGGTACATTAGGTAACGATTAAAGTTGAGATTTAGAAGTCAGTTAGTAACACACCACCAGACGACGCAATCTCAGTGAATATTGTTTTGTCTGTAATCAAAATAAGATGATAATGTAGGTACATAATTCATAAACAATAACCGATAAAGCAATCGGTGCCCGAATGTCAAATCTAATCTTTATCAACACACAAAATTACTACGAGTCGTCGATACGTAAGATCGTCGCGAAGGCCATCGAGTGGCGAGTGCGAAACCGTTTGGCGTAGTGACGGAGGTAGCGAGGTATCGAGGTAGCGACGAGCGGCGTGCGTGCGCGGCTCGGGCGGGCAATAACCGCGCGCGTGGATCATGGCCTCTGTCAATGCCACTCGCCGCGCGCCGCCGCCGCACAGCCTGCGCGCCCGCACGGCCGCACGCTCGGGACACTCCTAATGTTTTATCGAGCGTCGAGCGCCCGCGACCTATGATTCACACGGTAAACAGATTTTCTCTGATAAAGCTGCGGCGTTCGAGCAGCGAATGGTGTGCTATCATAATGGTTTATCTGGTACTTACCTAAATTCAAAGTCCTAGTTCTTCCAAGAAATTCAAAGTCCTAGTTCTACTTATTTCTTTCGGAAGTTTTCTGCATCCTCATGCATGTTCGTCATATGAAAATGAAACAGGATTTAAGAATAATCATAACGTTTGTCATTAGCCTCGTCACAGGCGAAGCAGTCTGCAAAACAGAAAAACTGCTGAAAAGGTATCGGTAAAAAAAACAATGTTAGTCTGATATACGAGCTTTTTTGGAGTCATAAAAATGTTACATTATCAACATTTCCACTGCTGTAATTCACCACGCGGACCAGTGCGGGTTGGTGGACATACACCACTGCACACACATAAGCTATTGTTTAGTAGTTTGCTGCTTTCATTTTGTTATTTTGTAAGGAACATGCTGAAAGAAGTTGTAGTTTCGGAATGATCGTAACAATATAATGGGCCGGGCGTGGGTCCGTATGGTATCGTGTGTCATAGTGTGTGGGCCCGCAGCCGCACGCCGGGCTCGCGCCAGCCGTCGCCGGCGGAGGAGGACGCTCCGCGCAACGGCGACGCGCCCGCCTTCCCGCTGCTGCCGCCGCACGCCATGCCGCAGCCGCAGCCGCAGCAGCTGCACCATCTGCCGCATCTCTCGCATCCACAGGTGAACCGATTACTATCTCGTTATTTGAATTTTACTGACAGTCACTAACTATGAGCAGAGACTGGAAAATAGCATCATTTGAAATAATGTACAGAGTGGTGATTGCACTCTGTACATTGAGATAGGTCAATATAAAACAGCAAATATATAAAAAACTTGCAGAAGTTAGCAAAAAAAGCAAAATTATAAAATCTCATATTTCTTCTATCTTATCTTCTTTTCTATTGACATCACTAGTACACCACCTTAATTAAAAGTGCTTAATGTTGAAGAACGATGATGAATGTTTCTAGCGGAAGCCAGACCAATCACAAGTGTTTTTACGAAATAAGTGTGCTGCAGATCTTTCTGTACTGCTCTCAACGATTGTCTTATTTGGAATTGGTTATTAATATCATTTGTTTTGTCTATTTCAGCATCATCCAGGCATGTTAGGTGTGGCCCCACTGCAGGGCCTGCCGCACCCGCAACACCCACAGATTCACCCTGGTGAGTACAAATTAACAAAGAGTATTATTTGTATGAAAGCTGTAATCGGCAAAATAATATACCAACGTGAATTAATTTCAGGTATGACATTGAACGACTCTATGAATCAACATCTCGAACTCGTTTTACAAATGGAGCAGCATCCACAATTCGACAACAACAGTTTTGCAAGCACACAACAGGTTTGTTTTAAACTATTAAAAAGTACTTTATACTTACAATAACAAAATAAGTTTGTCAAGGTTTAAAATTTAAAAAAAATCAAGCATGGAAATGTCACCGGAAAATGGCAAACTCCGTAAGATTATAAACTAATTTGAGAGATTGTAAACTCTCGATAAATTGTCAACTGAACATTTGGAATACTATTTTACGCATCAAAATTTGATAGTCTATAATATGTCGAAGTCATTCTGAGAAATTGTGGACTAACATAAAATGGCAACCAATCAAAGCACAATTCTACAATTTATCCGTTTTCCCGTGATAGATACCCGGAAACAAGGCTCTCATTGGTCTGTTCAGATATGAGCTCACACCAACAAAGACCAATGAGGGGCCAAGTTTCCAATTTAACTATCACACCAAAACAGATTACTCGTATAACAGAGTGCTGATTGGTCGCCAATTTATGTCAGTCCACAATTTCTCGAACCGCCACGGAGATATTATAGACTATCAAATTTTGATGCGTAAAAAAGTCTACTAAATGTTCAGTTGACAATTTATCGAGAGTTTACAATCTCTCAAGTAATTTTATAATCATACGGAGTTTGCCATTTTCCGGTGACAGATACATAATACCGGCAGACTATTGCATAGAAAACTACCTTATTATATTAAATAATTTCAAAACAAAGGTCAAAATATCAGAAAACTTCCACCTCTGTATGTCTGTCTAGTTCACTTCAAATTAAAACCTTTTTAATGCACTGGCCATTTTATGAGATGTAAATGTAATTATTGTTTTATTTGTCATTGTCATATTTTTAACCGAGCGTTATTCTATAACAATGTAGAGTCGGTAAAGAGTTATAAAAAAGTAAAGAATAGCCAGCCAGTAGTGAGCGATACTAGCGGTGGTTGGAAGGAAGTATTGCAGGCATACAGCATGCTTCTACCGGGCCCTTCAAGGAATCCGTATTTACTTGTTGGCTATGTTGCGAGAACTTCTCCAAAATACTAAAAAAATTGTGTGCAAAACTATTGTGGTTATGGCTTAAGTTATGATAAGAATGAATAATTTTACCGGATACACATTAGAAGTATGTAAGACACTGGACCATGATCGACAGTCTGTGTCCGCTGGATGGACCAATATCTAGGAAAATCTTTTCGACAAAAGCGTCTTCGGAATTTCTTCTCATGCTAACGGAGCAACTTGGGCAGACATTACAACTTTGAACAGAATATTTTTACAGAAATCCCTATCCGATAATACATATTTGATTCAATTTCTTGAAAAAGGTAATGTCACAGTTGCCCCAGATTTCATTATCCCACAAAATCATGCGTCGATCATGGCGGGTCTCTGAACAAGGTTGCAGCGTCACGTAGATTCCATGTAGCGCAATCATTTTTGACAAAATGGTACAGACGAACTTAAATTACAACTGAACGCTTTGTGGTTCAGTTCGACAACTAGTCAAATTCTTGTTCTGTTATAAGGGAAGTTTTAGGTTTATTAGCGCCTAAGGCCAATAAAAAAACAAAACTTAAATATCCCCAAGGCTGATGTCAGATACACCGATCTTATTGGTGTCTTATGAAAGGATCAGGTGTGGTCTGTGAGTATGTTTCCATACATAATTTTAAAGGCCCAATTGCTCCAAAATCTTAACTCGAGAGTTTATTGCTAACACGAGGTTGAATAACAATTATTTCTCACAGTAGCTTTGTCACGCCACTTCGTACGCGCATATCTCGTTTTTCCCCGTTCCCTAGCCTTCCTCATGAATGTGGCTGGCTATCATATACAAAACGAATTCTCAAATCCGAATAGTAGTTCCAGAGATTAGCGCGTTCAAACTATATTTGGCAGTTACTATCGGTAGACAGCAGGGCTGCATTGTGAGCTAAAAGCTGTGCCATACCAGCAGTACTTGCTAAAGTTTCGTCGGGTATATGTAGCTCGATCAAGAGGGGCGGCGTACTCGCCACCCTTGTTTGTAAAATGCACTGTCGATAGTACATTATACTGCTCTATATATCCAGTCTATTTCGTTCTTCTTCTTAACAAAGGCCTACCATTCCCTTTTCCTCACCATTCTTTCTTCTGCTAGTGCAGGCCAGCCCTGTGAGTAGGAGCCGGGTCGTCCCGCAATTTCTCATTCAAAATCATGCAAGTTAACTAGAAAGTAGCTAAACCTAAGTGGGATTGGGGCGGACGTGTCTGCGGCATGTCAGATGAGAAAAGTATGTAGCGAACCACCGGGGTCCCATCAAACGCCAAACATCATGGCATACCAAAAATGCACTGGGAATTGAAAACGTCGCTAATTTGCGTCGAAACTGTTTAAGAGTACCCATATAATTTCCCAATGCAATGAAGATTCAGTTATTGTATGTATAAAATAATTGTGTTTACGAGTGTGTAACTAACATGCGTGCGCGCTGCAGTACGGCGG
>NDFZ01004504.1:67439-98961 GCA_002192655.3 Mamestra configurata
GCGCGTCCGTCGTACAGCAAGCACCCGACTCCTCACAGCATCACCAGCCTTTCGATGTACAGGTCAGTGTTTTCTTGCCTATTTAAACTTAATCGAAGTCACACCCGTGTCATAAATTTTATTTTTGACGATGAATAAACGTGCGGGTTGCCCTTACAGTATCCGGGCCTTGGGGCCAGCCGAATAATGGATAGGAGTTTGTACCGTACGTAAATGTATGAATACTGGTCGTTATTGCCTGTCAAATTGGCAATATCTCGATTATATCGCTTTCGTAAAATACGTTCAACGAAAGAAATCATATAAAAATCCCAAAAAATTAGGATTGATTTTAGACGGTGGACGTATGCGTACGAGCAGTCTACGTGCTCCCATATAGTACTTAGAATGTCGGTATCGTTCGTGCGTATTCTTTCGTATTCACACAAGTCAAATTTGTTCGAAAACGCGTCCAAAGTGCGGCGGGCCTAAAAGTGCACATCGACTGTAGCTATCTAATATAAATTGCTAATACGCTAAACGATGATTGTCTTGTGTTTGAATGTTCTGTTCCTACGCAATGTAAATTCGACGAAAAAAGAAACGAAGCTTTTTTATAAGGTTTGCACATACGGGTCTGTTTGGATTTACTTTGCTTTAAAACTCTGTAAATAAAGTCCAAGAAAATTAATTATAAATACGCAAAAAGATTACCACGAAACTGACAAAAAATACAAAAACTGATACATATTTTCTCTTGGCGCAATTATTTTATTTATCCCTTTATTTCAGGCAACTAAGGCCCATAAAAAGCAATACATATAAAACTTGTAACAAAATAAACGCTCGTAAGGAGTTATTGTACTCATAATTATGAACAACTTTTACTATGGTAACAACCGCGAAATCGCGAAAAAAAATCATCTGTTCAGTACACTTTGTCGAGTTATGCGCACATAAATGTATGGGCAGTCGATTTTTTTTTCGCAATTTCAATGTTGGCTCAAGGGGTCATTGTACTAATTATCCCTTAAGAGGTATTGCGTTTATTCTGTTACACGTTGTATACGTATAAAAACAATAACTATAAACTAAAAATTATTATACAACTAACTTAAAAATTACTGCACACGAAGTGACGGCGTCGTGTTACGTTGCGAGGTGTCTCGTAGCCGACCGATACAGCACACCTTTCAGCGAAAACTCTTCCTTGAGGAAGGTCACCCAATGATGAGTCGGAACGCGCACCACAAACGACTTGAAATTGGTGTTATGGCGCGCCTCCAACTTACAGGGTCATAACCCTGTAAGTTGCCAATCAAGCAATTGCCAAGCCTTTTCGCAACTATTACAAAGCCCAAGTTGAAAATTCCAGTCTAACCTGATGCAGCTGAATACTTGTATTTTCTTGTGACTATTGTACTGTTTTCCCAGAAAGCTCCTTATCAAAATTTCGTCCTATACATTGCCAAAATCTAAGCAAAGTTCTCTCAAGCAGTCAGGTGCTCTCGTTGATGTCTTCTATATCTCTTTATGTAATAATATATATAATACTGACCTATTATTATTGTTACAAGCTTATATTTAACTTGAACTTGCACTGTTTTTATGTAAGTATAATAATGATTTATTTTCTCACCACAATATAGGTACATTAAAGAGGTATCAATACCGAATGCATATCAGCCATAATTATACTGTGGGAGACTGGTGCCTAAACTAGACGTGAAGTCTGTATTTCANATGAGTATGTTTGTAAGTTGACCGTCAAAATTTTTGCAACCATTTTTCGACCATTTGTTACTAACAAATGGTTGCAAAAATCCGATTGAGCTGAAATTTTACATACACCTTTAGTTCTGATGACAACACAATATGCAATACTCAATATTGTAATGATTTCAATATGGCCGCCGCTCCAAGATGGCGGATTACATATTTTTTCTCACCCCTATATAAAGGAGCATATAATGAAATGGCTTAAAGAGTAGAAAATAATTAACATTACACTAAATTCAAAATAAAAGATCGTTTAAAAAAAAAAAACAATACAGGACAAGACTCATCTTAAACAGAGAGAGCCTGAGAATTGGTCACCACGCATTTTTCAATGCTTGCAATTTTCAAAATTGCAATGTTTTCGATTATAGACATCAGTTTGATGTATTCCTTCACCGTCAGTGATAGCCAAGACAAACAAAGAATGTATATGATATTCTTGTAATAGTTATTTAGTTTTTCTTACAAGAACTTGTGATACCCATTCTGTTTTGACTAAGCGAAAAAATCGGTTGTACAGTCGAGCTTGCGTGTGTTTTATGTGAGCGGTGTACCCAGTTCCTAGTTTTTAAAGTGTTTCACGGTTAGGAAATTTTAACTTTCTCTATTCTATCAAAATTGGCTATTTTGCTACAAAGCTCCGCAACATAAAAAAAAATTAAGCAATATTGTCGATGTTGATAAAGCTCGATCGAAGCTGTCCCATGACAATGGGACAGGTTCGATCCTACCTAGACCCTAGTTTTGTTAGTGTGGTGCCATAATGCAAGGCGGTAAAATTTAAAAAAATAAAATTACACTGCGTTACACGATTTGGGTACCTGCTTAACTGATTGGTGAATTAAATAGCTGATGAGTCATAGAAAAAAAGTCCCAAACATTTGTGGTATCCATCACGTCTAGTTTTCGAGGTACATGCCGATCAATTTTCAACTAACGTCAAAGAAATAGATGATGTTAACGAAATATATGTTTTTTTATTGTTTTGTTTAAACATGTCGGTAAACCAACTGTACACGACATGTTGCAATCAAAGCAGAAAATAAATTTTCAAAAATGTCGCTGGATGTCCATTTTCTATATTTTTCTTCTTTACCTTGGAGCTATCACTGATGTGCAACTTCAGAAGGGTTCGACTAGGGTGTAAAAAAGCTTGAGAAACGATTTCAAGGCCGTTGAAACACTTCTATTATGTAAGGCGATTACTGTAGGCGGTTAACGAGTCAAGTCTATAAAAAAAAATTGGGGTAATTCTGACTTAAAATTGGATTAAATGATATTTTCTACTTTTCTAAAATATAATCAAGTACCTAGTGTAGACATTTTGACTAAATTACATTTCAAAGGGGGGTATTTAAATATAATTTTAATTTGTAATGCAGTGTTATAAACCTGCATGGTTCTCATATGATTTGACCAGTACAGATTGTATGGACTTTAAAAGATGCCTCTGAGTTTGTTTCGGTGTTTCTTCTCAGGGTAGTCTGCTAGGAAACACCGGCCTCTCTAGCTTAAAATGACCAAAAAAGATTGACGTGTAAAAGTGTTATGTTTAACTTACTTGCAAAATAAATAATATAAAATGCATTACAGCCAAGAACGTTCAAGGCTGTGTTCATTCGTGTACTTATTAGTGTTTTAGAACAAGAATGAAAGAGTACAGGGATAGTGTATAATAAATATACAGCATAAACACAAAGATTTTATTGTGTTTATTTTTTTAAGTGGTTAGTATGACTTAGTACTTTTATAAAAACCATCTTTTTCTTTTTCTCAGCCTGAACTGTCTCACTCCTGGGCAAAGGGATCACTCTTTTCCTTCCATTTCTATCTTTGCTGGACTTCTTCACGCCAATTTAATAAGAAGCTATCCAAGGCGTTCCGCCATCTTTTCCTCAGTCTTCTGCGACTCCGTCTAGCTGTGTCCGGGCTCTGACGCCATCCGGCAGACATAGCCTGCCCAGTTCCACTTCAGTCTTGCAGCTTTTTTAGCATCGTCGGCATTTTGCGTTCTGGAGTGCAGCGTGATGTTTTTTTGTACTCCGTCGCCCGTTGGTAGATCTTGAGTTTGGACTTTTGAATTTTGGTCTTAGCTGAAACTTTTACACCATAAGTTAAAATGGGTATATCACGCTTAAAAGCTCTTCCAGGCGTTTTCCGTGCCATCTTAATCATTTAAATTCATCCGGATGAAACTATGCCGCGCGCCATTGAAAGCTGTTTTTTTGCTATGCTATGTTAATGTGGCGCCATTTGCGAGATCAGCTTTGCGTGTCCCTTTCAGAGTAGCAAATTGGGCGTTTCCTATGGGCAAAAGAAGATTGTAAACCTTGTTGATGCCTAACTCTATGTGCTACAGACTTCTACTTGACACCACATCCACTTAAACTTAAATATGTTGGTACTTGAACTAAAATAGAAGAGGAAGATTGTGTGATATAAAAAATAACTGCTCTTATCTGTATTTAATAACTTGAGATGTAAAAGAGGAAACAGTTTATATAGGTAATTAATATTTTGAGAAAAAGTAATAAAATACAAATACACATAACTGTAAATAAATTCAGTTCGAGCAGGACAGAACTATAAACACCAATACGTCTTAGAGAACAAAATATAGAACCAGTAGATGAACAGGACTCTTATAAATACTTAGGGTACACACAATCACGTTACATACATTCTAAAGACACAAAACAAAAACTTAACAAAAATTTCAACATCGCTTAAATACAATACTAAAAACACAACTCTATTCACGAAACACAATAAAAGCAATCAACACGTTTGCTATACCTGTACTCACCTATTCTTTCGGCGTAATCAACTGGACTAAAACAGACCTAAAATCTTTACATCGCAATATAACACAACAATGACTAAATTTCGCAAACTCCACCCTAGATCACGCCAGCAAAGGTTAACTCTACCGAGAAAAGGAGGCAGGGGTCTTATTGACGTGTCAAACTTACACAACAGACAGATCACAACTAATAGCACAACAAGACCAATACTTCTAGAATGGACCCAGAAGTATCTTCACGGGAGACATCGCCAAATGTATGCCAAACAAATGTCGACAAAGAGNGTCTTAGACAATATTTCTTTACCAAATCTGCATCTTCCATACTACACAAACTAATAGCACAACAAGACCAATACTTCTAGAATGGACCCAGAAGTATCTTCACGGGAGACATCGCCAAATGTATGCCAAACAAATGTCGACAAAGAGGCGTCGAACGCACGCGTGGCTTAATCGAGGTGAGCTTTTCCCAGAAACTGAAGGTTTCATGCTTGCAATACAGGACCAAGTTATTGAAACCAGAAATTACAGAAAGTTTATTATTAAGAATTATTAAGAAAAAACCACTGACACTTGTAGAAAATACAATAGTTCTCCAGAAACTATCCAAAATATTACAGGCGCGTGTAAGTCAAAATCCCAGACAGACTATAAATATAAAAAAAACTAGCTCATCAATTCAAACTCATAGACTCTGTAGTACCATACTACAAATACAACCCCGAAACAGTATTGAAAAACACGACCACGAAATTATATTTTGATTGTGCCATTCTCACCGACCGCACAATTCATTTCAATAGACCGGACATCACGGTAAGAAATAAAACAGGATATCTATTAGATATTTATTTATTTATTTTATGTTATTTTATTTTATTGGTTCACCAACAATTGTTCACACTGGTTTTATGTTAAAAATATCATGCAATAAATTATTGTACATCAGGGCAACAGTCACTTATAGGTAAACACCGCATGCATAAGGAAGTTGTACAAAAAAAATCTTTAAATATAGTACTAATCTAGCTATAGCTAAGATATGGCACATTGATACAATAGAATAATAAATCTTAGATAATAATATAGGTAGAACAATGTTAGATGCCTGTACTAGGAAAGTCCTGTATCATAGGCGGCAAGAAATGTTCCTTAATAGTTAATAGTAATTGTAGGGTTAGCTCATTCTCCTTTTGCATCTTGTTCATCACTAAAAAATATGATGTTCCAAGCACGCTAAAATCTGTTTCCCGGGAAGTGAGCATTTCTCTTCGCGGCTTTCCTTCCGTTGTCATTTTATGTTGGCTAACAGGAGTTTCAGCGGTTAGGGAAGTATCGCACACTTATGCCATTACAACAGTACGCTTTCTAACCTAACGTATACCTATAAAATATTTCATCTGACGCCATAGTTTAGGTAAATATATTCTTGCGCAACTCCGAGGGCCATTCCTCAGCCGGGGACCGGTCTCGGCACGACATGTGCATTAAACTAGACCTTGGTCATATCCAAGTGCATGTCGAAACCGATACGTCCGTCGAGCAATAAATTATGCTTGTTATATTTAGTTCTCTCTCTCTTAGGTTTGATATGTTTGCCTCATAACCTAGTAAGAGAGAGTTGAAAATGAAATGTAAAAGTTTGTAGATGCACTTGTAGTCTATACTGCGGCAGAAGTACAATTAAATTTTCTCATGTTATAGCATTTTCCAGTTATCTGGTATTGTATTCGTCTCTGAGACTAGTTTTAGCGGTCACAAGTAGATTAACTCAGTAACTACTTCCTCCAGTATTAGGGTGTTTACCAATCGGCCGATTGTCGATTGATTCCTAATTCCAATATTCCTACGACATCTAAAGTGATGGTGGTCATGATGGTTGCTTTAAATAAGCGGTGGCAGTCCTTTCTGCAGCTCTTTTTTGTTAAACCTTTCCTTAAATTTTAAATAGATAGCTACCTTACTTACCTTTCACAACTCGCATTCCAATGTGTGAAATTTCAAATATAAAAAGAAAATTCGCAGAGCACTTGGCAATATTACACATGAGCATAAAAAAAAACAGTGTATCTCAGGTCGTGTCGTGCCGTGAGAGTAGGCTGACAATTGTAAGCTACGCGCCGACTTTTTATCGACGCGCCTTATTCATAGAACCATGGGAAATCTTTGATGATATGTAGTCATTAAAAAATGGCTAAGTCCCAAAGCCCTGTAAAGAATGACGTGGATGCAAAATTAACCTTAAATTGCGACTTGCATGCCGTGACAAAATGCGCTGTACCGTATTATCAAACGGCAACCCAGAGTTTGGATTTGTGACCGTGGCAATAGGCTAGCTTTCCTCCCTCATTAAATGGGATTTAAAACATAACTGTCGAAACTGGTGTAATATAATATATAAATGTGTATAATCTTTCGGGGAATACAAGCGTAATTTGATTTTAATATTCTTAATAATATCAAAATTATTGTTTGTCATTGACTGTGCCGTCAATTGCGGAAAGTCCTCGCATACTATTTACTTGGCGATTTGTAGTCTAATGGGGATAAGCCATAATTGGCACTAGTTAGTTGACTAGTTGTATCTCCTTCATTTTCTTGCATAAACATAAAATATAAAGAATATACATATAAGAAATACTTTTATTTTAGCTTGTGTCCTGACATAGGCCTGCTTTTGTCCTTTCCACTCCTCCCCGTTTCGGGGAAGTGTGGACCTGTTCTGCCCTTTATCGTGTGTCGAGGTTAACCAGTCATCTTCACCTGTGGTCGCAAAGCAATATAGGCTGTTTTATTTTGATGTGAAATACTATAGTTATCTAGGTAAATCTTCTATGCTCATCATCTTCATGTTCAGTATACCTCTTCACTCCTTTCAGCCTATCATGTGGTAAATGCATAGGAATAATCATGCTAAATGCAAGAAAATAACAAGACATTCAAATTGCTAATCTTATAAAGTCATTGATAATATGAATCTCAATATTGCCAGAGAGTACGTATTCAATAGTCCTCAGCAAAAACAAACATACCTGTACCATCAAATAATTTAGAAAATGACCATCGCAAATACGTGAAATCGCCCGCTTGTCAAGTCAACGGATGCTAGCAGAATAAACGGTATTTGAGGTTATTGCCTTATAAAGCACTGGTAAGTCGAATTATAAACGTCGGTTTTTTGCGGTATTATAAGGTTTTTTTATTGTTTACATAGTACAGACATAAGTTATTTCGTTTTACACATTAACATAAGCTTTGANGTATTGCCTTATAAAGCACTGGTAAGTCGAATTATAAACGTCGGTTTTTTGCGGTATTATAAGGTTTTTTTTATTGTTTACATAGTACAGACATAAGTTATTTCGTTTTACACATTAACATAAGCTTTGACATCTTTATTAGTCTTTCAATTTGTTGACATAAACGGTGGCATGTAAGCAACATAAAATGCGTATTTACTCCCACAACAGTATTGACGTTGTTAGAAATAATTGTCCACACAATTATTATTCATGGTGGACTGCAGTTGTTGTATTACCATAACAGGTGTGTAAGGCAGCGTGTTATTACGCTACGTTTGGTGCATTGCATTGTCGCATACGCGCCTGGCAATGTAGCCGTGTGTAGTGTAGATAGGTGGCGCGGTTACCGTTAGTCCGTGGAGCGTCGCGACGCGTGCCCCGCTAACGAGCGCCTATCTCCGGCCCTGTTCCCACGCCGCTAGACGACGAGGAAGTAATAAACCTACACCTTAACTGCACACACCATTACCGATTGTAACGGCTCACATGTGTGATAGAATCTTCACGATCACACTGTGCCATCGACCGACAATGCGTTGTATCAATAATGTCTTATCGAATTGGCGTGCCGTCACGCGGCTGGGGACTCCTATCATAACCGCCTAGTGGTTATGGCGTGTTACAAATTTTTACATCCATTGGTATTGAATGGGCCTGCTTGAGGAAAGTTAAGCTAGTGTTACAAACATTTGTAAACAAGAAATGTGTAGGTAGGTAGAAACGAGCTCTTCCAATAAATATCAAATTTCTGAGGTTTGCTTAAACTATCGTTACGGTTCAGATATATCCGGTCTTTATAAAATCTGTCGTTTTATAATATTTTTTAAGCACATCACACACAAAGTTGAAACGTATCCCATTGTAACGTACTACCGAGAAATATAAGTCCTAATCGATGTCTACTTGAGTTCCAATTTTCATCCAAAAGCTTTTCAGCTTTTGAGGTGTGATTGATTGACAAACACCTCAACATCCAGACTTTCAAGTATCTAATATTAGTAGGATAGGTAGGAAATAACCAGCAATTTAGAAAGATTGACTAGAACAGCTGAATTCTATAAGGAACGAACGCATACGACCCTAATCTCTTCAAAATTAGAGTGAACAGGCTTCTTCTGGGTAAGCTCGCTCCATCGTCTACTTTGTCTCTGTCATCTATGACCTAGACTAGAGTCAAGAGCAAACCCATATTGAATAAAAAAAAAAAAGGTCGCAAGTAACTTTAATATTATACAAGTGCGACTGTGAGTTTGGATGAGCTAGATAATGTCGTGAACCATTCAATTTCACGGATTACAACAAAACTGTTTCAACTGAATTCGATCGTAAAGAATTTCTCTATAGGGTATTTGCAATCTTTTCTAGATTTTAAATTGCTTTGTAAACGACACAATTACACTTCTAAACAAGACTGCAGGGTCATTGAACTGCTAGCGACAATTCAGCTAGCTAGCAGCTACCTGTATTGTTCCAAGCTGGCAATCCGTGTGAAAACTGCAATGTAGGTTATAGCACGTCTATATGAGACAGTGTAGCGTGCCGCCGTTCATAGCCATGCTTAAATAACGTCATTTTCAAGCCTGGAAGCCATACCGATTTTTCAAAATATAAAAAACAACACTGTATTTAAAGATGTTGATGATATCTTAAAATTTCAGTATAGATGTACATAATTAACGGACGTTCACTTGACTATTCATTACTGGCAATTAATTCCCGCGGGTTGCGCTCCGCGGCGCTGAGATCGACCTCGTGGGAAATTAAACTGTGCACGGGCCGTCTTCTGCCGCCCGCCGCCTCTTGCCCGGCCTCGCGCCGCCCCTACTCCACATATGAACACTTTCTCTTGCTGATTTCCCGATTTTTCCACGTGCACTTAACGTCGGTGGAAGCAAACGCTTTCAACATAATTAACTAATTGACGGAGTCATTAGATTTTCCATTGTCTTAGAACCTACGAGAAAATTGTATACTTCTCGTTCTTAGATTACTACAGTTTTTCAGTGAATGGGCATGTAGGCCATTAAATATGTAGACACGTATTGAAATTAGTTAGCTGGCTCGTTGCTAGTTGCGAGCCCATGTGAGTGGCTCATTAAATATGGAGCTGTAATCAGTGTGGTGCTCGTAGAGTCCTCTCGTACCTCGCACCTCTCGGGCTCACAACCGCACGTTCATTGTAGTACTGTTTTGATACATACCCCCATTTTCCAACCAACACGACCGCACACACTATACAGGATGAATTTTTCCAGGGAAGTGGAAACCAAACCTGATGCTAACAGAAAGAAGATCGTTGCATTTGAAAAAAAAAAAACACTGTTAATGCTACATCTGATAGTGCTAAAACGTTCCTTATACATACTTACAGAATAAAGTCAATAGGTAAATCCAATAGATAAAGTTCATAAGCTAAGGAGATAACTATTAATAACTTGATCCAAAGAATAATTAAAACAAGACCATGTTCTCTCGAATAAAAGTTGTACCCTTATAAAATCAGCCTATGAGCTAATATGTAAGTACACGTAGAGTACACCCTCGCGATTATTAATTATACATGCAAAAGTGTTTGTTAACTTAATAATACTTAACTACATTCCTTTATTTTGCACATGAATAGACCCGTGTTTCTGATTAACACTGATTTTCGTCCTGTAAAATCAAACAGTTTCAAAGTAATCTAGGGTGAATGACTGATTGAATCAAAAGAGCATAATATAAAACTGGATTTTTGTTAATAAGCGTTGCAATTGAAATCGTGTTATATTGAGTGTTATCGTGACGACGCTTTCATTTGCCTTGTGTTGTCGGAAGGGGCACGCAGTTGAATGTTGCAATGAGGTAAACTGCCGCCGCGAATCGGATCGGAATCGCTCAGCCGCGCCCGATTGCGCCGCCACGCATCACCGACCGCGGAGAAATTGAAGTATACGGACCGCTAGAATACCCACCGCGGCTAGCAACCACTTGCGAAACTTCTCGCCGCCGCTTAATTGTCCCGCACTTGCTAAGCCAAAATTGCGGGAATTCATCGTAACGTTAACTTCGATGCGCACGAATACTCGTCGAGTGGAGAGCGCCCGAATAATTACATAATTTTAAAAGTTAATAAGTAATGAGCTTTGTTATATGTAGTCGACGCGAACGCGGTGTTTGTACAAAGAACGATCTCAGTAAGCCTGAGGGCGCTCGGCATAAGCTGGCCGTGTCGTCCGGGCCGCGGTTATGAGATTATTCTCGCTTTGACGGCCCGCCTCATCCGCTTCGTCCGCACTCCGCATGCACCGCGTTGCGCTTTTAGGTTGTACTCGCCTAGCTTACATTTAAAAACCTAATTAGATACTTTATGACTTGGGTGTTTACGCTTCTTTGCATTCCCTTGTTGTACAAGTAGTAAGTGAAAATAAGTTTGGGATCAGATTGTTACAGTTTCAACAATTTTTTTATGTGTGCCGTACGGCCTAAATACGGTTAATGAATATCAGCAAAAAAACTTTTTTGCAAAAAATACAACCGACTTCCAAATAAAACACTACAAAGTATAAAGTAACTTTAATTTCGGAAGTCGGTGTCTAAAAACGAAGGAACAACCGAAAACACCGAAATTAAACACTTTACTAGATTTAAAGTGGAGGGGGTCACTTGTTTATCCTTGAAGTTCAACGGCCATCAATAAATATAACTAAACTCAATGCAAAAACATCATCAAGACCGGTTCCTAAACAATAAAGTTATGCCTGAATAGATAACCCCAAAAACATGGTTGACTTGCACACATCTGCGTACCCCTTGACAGCGTACCGGCGTGATGTTATGTTATAAACTGGTGCTAAACAATAAACAGACATGCGATTTCAGCAGTCCAAGAAGATTTTCTATAATTTATTGAAGGGTTCCGTTGCTTATCTCCGAAGTTCTTCATCAGATCTTCACCAAATTGAAATGGGACCAGTATGGAAAAATGTCAAGCAAACAAAAAAAGGGTCATCCAAATCGGTAGAAAATATAACTGAACAAACATACAAAAAAACAGTCGAATTGAGAACCTCCTCCTTTTTTTTGAAGTCGGTAAAAAGTACACAATTTTACGAATTTAGTCATGATGACTAGATAACTTCTAAATAACACTGTAGTTGGACATGACGTCGGCGACATCTTCAGTGTCATAAGTAATAGTGCCATTCGAGGCAAGTAATAAATATCAAAACTGAACGATTAGTGATGTGGGGGATAGAAGCGAGAGAAATAATTTGTTGAGCACCGCTGCACCGGAGATAACAGTCGCCTTATTGCCGGCGCCGCCGCCGCGCCTCCGCCCGCTAACTAACGCTTATTAAACTTCAACAACGCTCCCGCTGATCACTTCACCTTCTTGTTTACTCTCTAAACTTAGATTAATCGTTCGCCTGGCCTCGCACGTACAGCTATTTATCTTCGCAAATAAAAAGTAGCTACTTTATTTCCACCTTGCTTTAAATTTAGTTAACATATTCTAAAACATCAAACCGCTTAATAAATCTAGACTTACAATAAAACAGATCTATTGACTTAATGCTAACGCAGTGAATATACTGCCAATATACTTATAACACGTAACGTCGTATTACGTATACATTTTGGCTTTACGTGCAAGGAGCGAATGGTGAAATAGATTATCATATAAACAACCAACTCGTTGGAAATTTGCGAGCGAATTGTGTTCTGTGAATGACAATTTAAATGCAAGATTTTCTAATATCAGTAACACTAGTGTAAAAATGTGTGGTATTCAATACATCAATTTGTGGTCAAAACGGTGCCAAAGCTCCGGTAGGTGAGAGTATTTAGAGAATTTTAACTCCCTGTCTGGTGTCAGCGTTTCCCGTTTGCTATAATCCAGCAGACTTTTACCGGACAAACTTGTACTAATCGTCGTCATCATCGTTCATCATCCGATAATATATTTTGATTTGCTGGTCTCCTTATCGTCATCCCATTCTGCCTTCATTTCTGACTTATATAGTATACAGTGTATATATGTCGCAGCCAAGAAGCTTAATCAGCCGTTTCATGAAAAAGCTAGGCAACCAATTAAACGGCTGATTAAGCTATTTGTCTGCGACATTTATGCAGTGACTTTAAAGAACTATCTTGCCCAATTTGGTCCACATAAAAGTGCAATGTTTTTGCTTCACACAATCAAAACTTGTGTAAACTTATCCGATGAGCGATTGATTACAATCAACAGCCATCCGAGTGGAACGCAAAGAAAATTGAGACGTTCGTTTTTCTTTCATTATTTTTAAATGCGGAAGTGTCATGTTTCATTAGGTAATCTTAATAATGCGTAACCACTTAAAACAATACCTAAACTACATTCCAATCTATTTGAAACTAAAAAATACAGTTCTATGATAAGGATGTTTCCTTTTTCTGAGGAGAGAGACGGGTCCTTAATTTTTAAAAATTTTGACCTAAATTTACAGATTTTTAGAAAAAGTCGACCGTCTTTTTATAATGATCAAAAACCTGGGACTAACCGAGAGTTATAGTATTAAATATGTCAAAACGCGAAATACCTACTTATCGAGATTAATTATCAGCTTCCTGAGTATTTTACTTTTTTTGATGTTGTTTTCAATTAACTATTACATCCATACAATCAGTCATAGTCATGAATGCAAAAAATATTATGATAACGGCATCTATCATTTAATTGTGACACGTGGAGTAGTATCGACCATTGGGTTTTTACGGTATAAGTGATATTGTTCGCGCCAGGTAAATTGCCACTTTACAAAAGTTGTGATTTATGTTCGGCTTTGAAAGTGTACGATGCGAGCTATGTGAAGAAACAAAGGAAGTCATTTAAAACGCCCGCGAGACAGTCACGCGACCGACGACGTGCACAGTGCGCTCTCCACTATCTATTGTTTTATTTCATGTTACTACCCCTTTTGATAATTCATTCAGTTGTTATTTTGACTTTCGATCTTATTCTCTGATTGAGTTGGTACTAGATTTGTCCCTAAAAACGGCGTAATCCATTTAAGCGTGGTAGTAAAACATAATTAATAACGAGGCAGCCTCACAGCACGGGCTGTTGACTCAGGAGTCAGGGGTGAGTCGCAAACTTCGGTGAAACATTGGCTCCACCGTCAAGGTAGCTACACGCACAATGGCCACTCTTGTTTGCTCGCCTCGGCCGTGTTGTGCTGTTGTGTCGTTTTGCTATAGCCATGAGCGATCGCCACCTAGTGTTGTGGCCCGAAACGTGATTAAATTTACAACGACATTAATATTATATGCGTGTTGACTGAGCCCGTCGCCCATTTATGCTAACTCATATTCTTAACTACGTAATTGTGGAATATCATCTCATATGCATACTCTTCATAATCTTGCATGACGAAATAGTCTACTAGAACAGCCAAAACCGCTTGACAAAACATCAGGGCTTAACTGGAAAATAAATTGAGTTGGGATAAAAATATATAATATCATCCCTGTATTCGCAAATTAATGATAAACTATTTTAGATGTTGCCTGATCAATAAAAAATGAGTTGGCTTCCAACACGACTAATATCGGACAGAAACCTCTTTATATTTGTAGCAGATTTCACAAAAGGATTTGGTGCCGCCAACCCGCGGCCACAGCGAGGCTTTCGGTTGTCACCATTGGCACATCCCGGCTTAATGTAGAAACCCAGATTAATGAGATGAGCCTTGCTATGCCCGCTACCCTGTGCCCGTCTCTCGACTTACATTTTATGAATGACTGTGCGTTTTGTTTCGACGTTAAATACCGCTATTAAATATCTACCTCTTGTCTAAATTGGAAACGACTAACTATTGCGTAATTTCCTCTTTCCCCCTATTTTATTGATTGAAAATCATTCTATTACATCGCGTGATTCAGTGAAATGATCATTCTTCCTATCGAGTAGCATTTCCAACGCAACAACGTATAGTCAGGGAGAAGCTATATTGTCCAAGTTATTTGCACGTAAGTTGCGTGTTCAAGTTGCTGTTTTTCTATACATGACCATTTGTGAACAAGTTAGTTGTTAATAGAATTGGGGACGGAAGTTTTCAATAGGCACGTACAAATTTAACACGTTTCAATTTCACGTGTTGTATTAAACTGGATTGAGGGATCGAATTATTTAGGGAAGGTTTTCATCGAAAGCCCACCCCTATCGGCTGGTAAACATTTCTATCAGAACAGTCACCATAGAGTTTGTTTTATTATTTGGCCAGTTTTCGTATTCTTCAAAAGGTAATTGATAACTTAATTTAAATAGAAATTCTTAAATATAGCAATATTCTCGATGAGTTCTATGATTTTAATTGCTGATTTTTGGTTTTTATTAGCCCAATTGCTCTGTCCTACTCCTGAATGAATAAATAATAAGTTCCATCACCTTTGATATTACCAAACATTTTTAAATGAGATTTAAACATAATGCCTGAACGGTCAAGGTTTTAATCATTTGACTTGATCGTGTTTCATCTACCTCCACCACCACCACCACATATTTGATACTAGGTAGTTGGTAGTAGTTATTTATTCGAAACTGTTTATTTGTTGCCAATGATTTTGCTCAATGCATGTGTTTCAATTTCCTACACAATCTTTTGCCCCATTTTCTAAATGATTTATGTGACTTCATTTCATGTAACGCCGTTTTCGGCAGTGACTTCGTAATGCAATTTATATGAATGTCTATTAAAGTCAGGCATTTCTGCCGTGTTCTAGTGAAAATGGGAAATCACCGTCAAGATTTAATGAGTTTCGAGTCAGCTCAAATCACGACCGTGTTTAATCCACTGACTTTTTCAAATATTTCTGTAACGATTGAAATGTCAGTAAGAAATTTGCAACCCAAGGTGAAGGTAACACATGGAAAATTTTGGATATTAGTGTTTTTTATTTCATGATAAACTTATAAAATGTAATATTCTTCATAGCTCATCATAACCGGCTATGCCCGTTATTCTGTTTTGTTGCCCTCCTAGGCATTTAGTTTCGTTTTGCATAGTTAGGCGACATGAATCACTGATTGTGACATTTAAAGTTCACACTGATATTTGCAATGGGGATTGAAGAGCCTCTCGACGATCCATGACGACGACGTCGTCGAGCTTCTCTTTTGTGTACCGATTTATTAGGGCGTTTGTATATCATTAGCGTAACAATGAACATTTTTACCAACTGCAAAATGCGCACTTGTTAGGTTTGGTTAGAGACTCGCAGGCCGTTAAGCCAGGGAATACAATCGCACTAATTCAGTCGCGGCTTCAGATCTGCGCCGCCTAATTAGCTGAGCGTTTGCGCGACTCCCGTGCAGCCGGTCAAAGGATTCGCCGCTCATTACGCGCGTTGCCAACATCCCGGTCAACCTGAAACTGTCTCTGTGCTTTTAACTAACTACGTTTTATAAAGAGTTGACGGCCCGAATTATAGTTTTGTAAAAGTTTAACAGCCAAATTAAATTTATGGCTAAAGAAAACTTGGCTAGGGCAAGGTAGTCACGGAACAGACACAAGCGGACAGTGCGATGCGATGTTCGCGGAAGGCGCGATAAGATCGCGTGAGAGGCGGGCACGCGGGTACGCTCTGGCGCGCCGCCCTACAAACAGGGTTGCCTAATAAATATCAAGGAGCCCAAAGATTTGCAATTGTATCATCAATTAAGTTGAATATCTTTTGAATAAGCAAGTCGAATCTGAAGAGAACATTTTTATCAACGGCACCTATCGCATAGTCTAGATATGCAAGCATAAAGAACAGTAAATCTATGTAAGACTATCATAGTTCTACATATATTTCCCCACAACAAGCACTGGCAACAACTGATTGCGGTAGAATTTTGAATTGCAAGTCCAGATTTTGCGGCTTGACATAGTTTTTACGGCTACGCAACCCTGGGCTCGCGCCGCTCTCTGCCGGACGATTCGTCACGCTGCGTTAATGGTCGCGCAGCACGCCACACTTGACTATCTGCTTGCACCGCTATTTTCGTTCTAGTTATCGATTCGTAACAGACAATGCACACTTAAACGATTTATTGTAAAACTTGAACTATTGCAAAAAATTAACAAAAAACAAATTGAATTTTTATTCTTAATCGGATAACATGAAAAACTGATTTCTTATTAGCACTTTGCGTTGTGTTTAATTTTATCTAAACGAGTAATTTAACTGTGTTTTCTAAGTCAGTCTTGCTTGTAGTATACATAGTTTTCAATGGTGTAAGCTACAATTGGAGGTAGTAAAAAAAAATATAAATAAAATATCATTTTTTTACCTTCTTTACAATGTCTCGCGCTATTTCACGTAATGAAAGATATCTCCTGGGTCAAAAAACGCTTTCGCAGTCTCAATATAAATGTCACCTGAAAATTGTACACTCCGTAAGATTGTAATTTTTATTTTATTTTAGTACCTACCTACTTATAAACTAATGTACAGAGTGGAAGGCGCTGACGACTGTGACACAGTTCATACTACTACGGTCGTCGACGTATTCTCTTGTTTACATAATCACCCATTGTTGTTATTATATTTTCCATACACTAAGAGATATTTGTAATACTTAGTTATTCAAATAAACTATTATTATTATTATTATTATTATTATAATCAATCTTTATTAGATTATAATTTTTCGATATATTATGCAAAAAGCGTTCTTTATGCAATAATCCCATCCAAAGTCAATGGTTTCTAATATATTAAGAAAAAATATATTTGCTATTTTCCGACATAAACATGAAACTATCAAGTTTTATGTTTTGCATTCCTAATAAAATTGGATTCAGATTCCTGCCAGAAAATTTATATCATTCGTCAATACGAATGATTCAAATTTCAAAATTTGAACAATAACATGTTATCTGATTTTATTACGACAACTTATCAGTACCTACACCGCCACATATTTAATGGAAGTGTAATTGTCTAGTATAATACCATTATTACGATGAATAGGAAAATTAGTTTATAACTTGAAACAAAACTGAATTGTGAAGCCAAGCCCTCGTCGTAAAGATAATATCTTCAAATCACTGAAATGAAAGCCTTCTAAATAAAGCTCCACTAAGCTGAAATTATACAGTTAAAGGGTTCGATATGCGTATAGGTAGTATTGCTTATCATTTTTAATATTGATTGAGAAATGAATGTAACACATGTGGCTTGCTGTTGTAACGTAATATGTGGGCGTAAACAGGCCGGCAGATGGTCGCCGGCCGTACAACAGGCATAATGGCACTGATTAAACTTAATTAACTGAAGCCATTTACACGCGGTGGGGATAGGGCGCGTCGTGCTCCCACCGTCACACGTCATGCCGTGCGTGTCGCCACGACGCCGCGCGACGCCTGCGTTATCGCCGCCCAACGCAACGCAATGTAAGGCATCGGTCACTGACATCACTTACAGGCTGTTCCTCACGTAATACTAATGTAACAACATTAATACAATACTGCCACCAGCGATAATTATAACGTCAAGCCAATTAATATGTTTGACGACCTTGCTGTTTACTATGCCAATATGCAAACAACCATAAAGGTACTGATTCCTTTTTGTATGTTTAAAAAACCTTTTAGTTCATTACAAATGTATCCAGGTCGGACTCACCTAGGGAGTTGGAAAGTTAGGGGGTCGGGCAGCGTTAGTGATGGGATCGGCGTCGGTGGGGCTTCTGCAGCGGCCGCGGGCCCACACGGAGCGGGAGCGTCGCGGGCCGCTCGCCGCCGCCCGCGAGATTTATCGCGCGGCCGCACGCAGCTGGCGCATTGCCCATCGCCCTCGCGCCCTTTTATCACCGAGTAAAACACGCCCGTCGCGTTAATTTGTTTGTTCTGACGCGGTCGAGCTAATGAATCGCCCCGAGCTGGACCCGTGTCCACGCGCGACCCGCTCTGAATTAAACGTTTACACCCTTAAATTGGTATGGACCTGCAAATAAATCGTTAATCACGCTATTTTGATATTCATTGCTAAGATCTTATTGATTTTCTAACGACTTTCGTTTCATTTGATTATCTACTCGTATGTATATGTTAATAAGGTGCAGGAGCGTGAAGCCTGATACAAGTAAATATAAGCTTGCACCTTCCTACGGCTTATTTGGCTGGCTGTTGGTTAAGTTGGAACTATAATTACCAACAATTTAAATCGCTTTTTTTCGAATCTAAATAGAATTTTTTACTAAACTAAGACGTTCTTAATGTATGCGGACGAGGAGAACAAAGATTTGTGATCGAGTTAATTTACATCACATAGTTTGCAAGAATCTCGTAGATCATGTATTGTAAATTAACTGAAGAGTGATGGATGTATCATGAAAGCAATTCAGCCTCTATGTATTTCGACAGACATACTCGGTTTAAATGTGGCATCAAAAGTAGGTGATGTCTAATAAATATGTTGAGCTCACTGATTTAGCGCGAGTGAATCAGCATCGCTCAGGTGAGGTCGCATTCCGGCGCGCGCCGCCCTACCTGCGCGCCAGAAATACTCCCGCGCACCGCCCGCCCGAACCAACACTGCTACTCATTTTATTTTCGGCAGACACTCGCTATTTGCACAAGCATTCCTGGATTTGATAGCTTTTGTTATTGCGGATACTATAACATTACATAAACTATTTAAAATGAATTGCTCTTCATTAGCGCCGTAATTACTACTTCTTATTCATGAAAAGCATTCGTCCTTGACGCAAAACAAGAAGTTAACTGTACCGATGCGGGGTGGAATTTGAGACGACCCAGCAAGGGCAGGTACAACCATTTGTAGCTTCAGGAAAACGAAGAAAAATTTTAAGAAATTTGGAAAAGTAATCGCGTGCTTTCCGAACGTAGGTATCGTTTGTTTGTTTAACTAGAAACTAGACTTCTTTAGTTCCTGTAAGCTAGAGAACTATTTTCTGTACTAAAATTGTAGGCTCAGTAGTATCGGAGAAAAGAGGGTCAACGGTAATTTTGCATCTATTTCCTTAAATAACTTTAATAACATATAAAAGAAATTGGAACCACAATAAAGTCCTCACTGTGTCACTGTTGTAACACGGTACAGTTTGTCTTTATTTTAAGTTTTATAGTTGGGTTACAAAGAAATTCATGTGCACAATTTTCTGGAACTGAAACAGTCTCAGCCGATTTGCTCCGAATCTACTACATATTCGCAGCAAATCGGCTGCGACACGCTGTTTTTTTTTAACTTTTTATTGGTAATATTTTAAATGATCAGTTCGATGTGACTACAAATATTTAATTCTTAAACCTATTACCACTGCTTATTCCACTGTAAACATTTATTTTGTCTTGCCGGGTTCACCACTTAATTAGGTGCTGCTCGTAAAACTGTCTTCCTCATCTTATATTTACCGCGTTTGCCCTTTTTATTATCCGATTACATGGGCCGCGCGGTTTGCAAAGCGTTTTCCTACGCGAGGGGAGCAGTTTCATTTGTTTCTTCAGAAATTACTTCAGACCGTCTCACACAGCGCGAAACGAGTCCCTTTGTAGAAAGTGAAACGACTCACTTCCAACAAACACGTTAACGTTATAATTAGCTAAGATTATTGTCGCACTCGCTGCTAGTGTCAAATCAGGTAATTAATGTTCACACCGATATGATTGCGGTTGGTCAGGGGCTTATCAGGACGCCCGTTGGGAGATGCTCATGCCGCTGTGTACAGATAATGGAACTTCGCTTATTCATTTCACTGCAGACATGTGTGTAGGTATGTGGCGCGGTTAATAAATAAAGCGTTCGCAGTTTAATGTTTGTAATGTAGATGCGCAAATATGAATGTACATACATATTTGATGATCGGCTGAAGCGATGCGGATGGTGTCGGTCGAGGAATAGCGTGGCGTTGCAATTAGCAGGGCACTCGACGCGTTCCCCGCAAACCATGGCACGGAGTCCACTCGTGTGTCGTCGCGCAAATTAAAACGCGACACTCGACCCGATCGCGTCCTCAAACTGCAATTCGTTCATCGAATGAATCGTTTAAACAACTAAGTAAAAAACAACTCGTTTGTAGTTAAGGGTATCGGATTTCACGGACTGATTAAACAACATTCAAATTAGTCTTGAAAATTCATGAGTGTGTTATTTAATTTTATTGACTTACAGTATTGTGATACTTCTATCATTCGTAGATTTTTGACAGTCGTTACTTGTAGTCAGAAGTCCAACAGCCACTCGTACCAAGAGGTTATAAGTTTTACCCAGTAACTGGATTTTGGAAGTCAGAGAAGCAGTCACGTTCCGGCACACCGATTGCAGACGTGATTACCAATACTCCTATAAAGTTCTAAAATTGTGGTCTCGCAGTGAATGAAAAAATTGGTAAACAAATTAAAAAGCTAATTTTATGTGAAAGCGGATCCACATTCGTAGATAAATAAGCTTCGTTGTCCTTCATGTTTAATTGGTTTGGATAAACAATATGTTTAATGAAACAGAACAGTATCTTTTCGAACGGGGCTGTATGTATATAGCAACTTGTTGGGTTGGGCGTAAGACAGTAAGACTAAGAGATTTGTGGTTGGGCCCGGTCGGTTCGGAGGTGTTCCCACGGGCGCGCCTCTTCGTAATTGAGAGCGCCCGCGGGCCGATAATTGTGCTCGCGCGAACCGACCGCGCCTGAACCTTCTCGATGCCGCGTAAATCATGCCCGTTACTCTCCATTACCTCATAATATCAAATTGACTTGCGAGGATTTTTGCCTCAGTCTCTGGCTTTTGTTTCTCTGCGCAGTTGTATTTATTTATAAGATATTGGTTGCAGTAGAATTCCCCAAGGAAGTTGAAGAAAAGTTAGAAGCCTAACAAACTTTGTAATCAGATAGGCTAGGTTGTTGTGCTTTTTAAACTAGCCTTCGATATCGTTTTGGGAGTCTATTGATTTAAATTCCTATCAAATCACAACGCCCAGCAGTTGTGATTTGATAAGAAAAGACCTCCGTCTCTTTTCACCAAACACGTTTGACCTTTGCAATTGCGAGCCAGTCTTTCGGTAGGTGACGCGTTTGTTATGTCGCCTAGCGTTTAACGGGACCCAGTCAATGGTAATTTTAGACCTCAGTTCATCTGAAATGTGGTAGACATGTGCTTTTTTTTACAGTGCTTTCACACTATCTTGCGGGCACATCGTGTAAGTTGCTGAAATCGTGTTACTCACTTTTTCACAGAGCGAGCAACATAAAAAATATATAAAGTTCTACTACATACAATGATAGGATTATAGTAATTCCAAGTTATTATGCTAAATTGCTAATTCTAGTTTACTACGCTTTAAAAAGCCTTGTTTGGTTCATATTAGGATGTCGAGGGTTACACCACTTGTCACGACAAGGACGTCAATGTAGTAAAGACATGCGAGCTTTTTAAACAAACTTTATCTGTCTATAAAACAGAAAGAAGGTGTGCGATAAAACGATCGCGTGACTTAGCCTCGTGTCGGAGCGTCTGTGAATGCCTTGATTAGACGAGACAACAAAATATAAAAACAACATTTAAAACTGATGTCTTTTTTCGATTGACTGAAGCTTACCGTTATCGGCAGCATATTGACTTGATTACGGATGTTTAAAGGACGCAATCTGTAAGCTGCATTGGAGTCGTGAATCGTAAGTGTGCCGGAGCACAAGTGGTAGCGGTACCAAGTGGTTAGCTGGCACTATGAGCTTATCGGCGTGACGTCAGTCCAGGGGCGGTGCCGACGTAGAGGCATGTAGATCGCGAAATTGATTGCATGTTATCTGATGGGGCACGGGTTCTTCGCTAGCGTTTAATACGGGCGTCCGCCGCTAGGCACGCGATCCTTTTGACAGGAGAGCGTCCGTGCCCCAACCCCTTGGAGCGTGGTAATTACCGCCCCATAGCCGTGTGCAGCGGCGATGTCGCGCTCGCTCCTGAATACCTTCCGGGAATTACCGCGTACGATGTAACCATATTCGCACTACGTTCTTGACTTATCAGCGCAAAGCACCAAATTAATACATTCGATCCCCGGGTCGAGCAATGTAATTGACTTTTCCCGTAATTCTCTTCAGAATGGGTTCTGCATTTGTACCCAGTTAGAAGATCTGGTGATGTGACTTATATATAACATACCTATCTGGCGTGGCGAATCCTGGATGTAGAAGTACTATCTGCAACACCCAGTCAAGGTAAAGCACTATAATCTGCGCGTTGATCCCGGCTGTTATTTGTAGATCTTTGGCAGTCATTACGGGAATCAGAAGCCCGAAAGTCGGACAACCATCAGTCTTGCCATGCGCTATCGCATTACCCAGTAACTGGGTTGTGGAGATCAGATAGGCAGTCGCTTCAACTTTGGTATTCTAGTTAGATGAATATAGTAATGATAAGGCTAAACATATTTATTGATTTTTGATCTGGACAACAGAGCTAGCCCAGCCTTCTTTGCGTCTAGCAATTAGAATCTCGAGGACACTAATCATGGTGACCCATCAAACAGCAACTATTTTAATAGATATTATTTATGCAGTGGATCCTTTTTTTTTGGATCAAATTAATCCTTCCGCTCTGGGCGGAGCGGAAGGGAGTGCCAGACGCTAATACCCACCCGTGTTCCTTTAAATGCCCTTTGCGTTCCAGAACCACCGCAACTCTTTCGAACAATTCCGCAACCCTGGCAGGTACTGGCCCAAGCGGGCCCCGTCCATTATGCTGATATATTTTTGAAGCACGCGTGGAACATAACGCGCTACCGACCCGGGCCTGATCCTTATCGGATTGCGAGCCTCCCATCTCTCACCTTGAACAGCCCTGCGCCTACTGTAGCCGAGAATCGCCCTGCGACTCCCGACGCCCAGATCGCCTTCAGCTGCGGCGGCTGGGGCGTGAGGTTTGCCAGTCCCTCACGCGTCCCACCTCCTTCGCTAGCATTACTGCTTCGCAGGAGGTGACTGCGTCCCATGCCCTCTCGCTCCGGACCGTGGCTTGGACCAGAGCCGGGTGCGAGAGGTTGCCGCCGCAGATCACCGCTACGAGGACACGGCGGTGCTCCGCCCAAGCAGACCTCCACCGTGTCCTCCGGGCGATCCGACACAGATACCTCCCGAAACAACCGTGTCCGGTGAGGACCCGCGTCATGCGCAAGGTGAGATCGACGTAGCTGTAGCCACTCTACAAAGAAGGGCCCGTCACGATGGTGGCGTGCCCAATGCCGACTGCATTGCGTTCTTACATCCTTGCATATTATTTTCGAAAACCTAAATTTAGTTTAGCCAGTTTAAGCTTAGAAGCTTTTCAATATAGCTTCAGAAATAAGAAATTGTCCCACGTAACAATAAATTCCAAAACATATTCTTCGAGCGAAAATAAATGATATTTTTATGGTTTCTCTGTCGATCATTAGTTGAAGTGTCGATGTTGCGACACGAATTTAAAGGTTTGTTAAGTTTTGGAGGGTGAGTGCGGTTTTCTCGCAATTTGATTGGCGGTAGCGAACGCGGGCGGGCCGAGCGGAGACTCGTGGCGCGTCCGAGTTGCGCTAATTGCCCCGCGCAATATAGAAACAATGACAAAACTTAGGACCGCTTCGGCCGTCGCCGACCCTCGACGTCTCGCTCTTTTATTTAAAATTCACTTACCCGCTTTGCAGATTGTTATTCAGCCAAGTTGCGTCCGACGTTATGAAAACAAGAATAAACTTAATTACATTCCTATTTTAACTATAGCTTTATACAAATATTACTACAGCAATGGTCCGTTAAAATGTTGTATGTTATGGATCATCTGCTAGGCTGTGTTTAAAGTCAAAACATAGAGCATTCTGGTTACCTTAGTAAATATCCACATAGAGAGGCGGGGTGGGTAGTCGCGGTAATTGATTGTGACATTTGATGGACATACACCAAGCGTACACTGAGCCACTAGGGACTACATTTAACTAACATCGACTCCACATGCACGTTATGCATGAAGCTAGACGTGTACAGTCAAATTATTATGATAGTACCATTGGTTATAGAATAGCTGGTTAAATGGTTACGGGAATAAATATTATGACCATCAGAAAATAATTCGATACCCTAAGCTCTTTTACCAAAAATATATACTTAACAAACTTACAAATATAGTAAATGATCACCAAATTTTTGCGAGCAATAGGTTACCCGGAACTCAACATTTTGTTTAAAGAAGAAATTAACCTAATCTAAATAAGATTAGGTTAATTTCTTCTTTAAACAAAATGTGTAGGTTAGGTTAGGTTAAAACTGTGACCTCCTACGCACGAGCCGAGCGAGCGAAGCGAGCGGTGCCGCGGCAGCGGCCGGCGAGTGCCAGAAACGACTTGCATTAATAGAAAAAAGAGATAGTTTTTAGTAGGTTTGGTTATAATTTCATATTAAACTGCGGTTTTAATTTTGGTGATCATTTACTATTTTTGCCTGTGATATTTTACTAAATCAGGTGATCAGTTAAACATAAGCCAATGGTTACAACAAAATACTTCCAGTAAAAAACGTAGGTAAGGAAATTCTTTACGCAAAACTGTTGCATCGTAGCAACACGTCCAAAACCTTAAGAAGTATTTCTAAAGCCAAGGGAAAAATATTCTCTTTTTTTTTTACTGTTTCAACGTCTTCTTTTACTTACTTACTGTTTTGGAATGTATGTGATACTAAACAAGTCTATGACAACGAAAACGGTTTTCAATGCATTTTTTGTTGCATCTCGCGCATTAGTAAACCACTTTACAATTATAAAAAACCGGCCAAGTGCGTGTCGGGTCACGCGCAGTGTAGGATTCCGTAGTTGCACGTCACAATATTGCCAAGTACATTTTATAGGTTGGTAGGTTGGTCGACTATAACTCGTTAACTTGTATTAGCCTACTTAGCTGTGATAGTTTATAAGAGGGTATGCGGTACAGAGAGTAAAGTCCCGCATATCTCCACTGAAAATGGAAGGATCCTCCTACCAGACGGTTATTGTGTCTGGTGGGCAACTGTCCCATAGTTGATACTCGGACTGTTGTATGTGTTCAAATCGCACTGAGAACTTTGCTAGCGCGATGCAGGATTTCGTTGGTAATTCGTCGTATATGGCGTTGCTGTTCTTTTTTGCCGTACAAATTTCGCTTCTTAGTTTTTATGTGGCGGCATTGATGACGCTACAAGTTTTCCTTTTAAATTTGTTATATATGCTACTACCATGAATTTTATCACGTCATCAAAAACCACCGTTTAGCTGGCAGAGGGGGGAACACTTGACTCTAACAAAAATTTGCAATTTAAAGCTTAATATTTCGCAAACGGATCCTTATACGAAATCATGGTTTTCGCAAAACCTTGATATTTTTAAACGACCTATCCAACGATTTTATTTTCAGATTTAAGTATTTATTTATGATGAACTAGTTTAACGATCCTCACTGTTTAAGCCGTATTACAAATACATTGATTTGTTCATCCAGCTCTTTATCTGACTTTTATATAAATTGGTTTGTTATTTTTTAATATTTATTCAGTTATAATAATTTATTAGAAACTCCTGATTTTATGAAATTATTGGGACGAACTTGGTCAGTGTTGTTGACATGGCCACAAAACAAACTCACCCAGCCTAACCTCGAGCTTACCTCTGTAAACTAATCCCTCCCTAAACTTTTAAGGTACCTACGTCTAATAACGCAAGCAATTTGTGGGTCTCCCCTTGTTTGCATTCTTGCTTTACCTACTAAGGTGATTTGATGATTTTGACTTATTCAACTTGTTGGAATTGTGTTGACCCTAGCGGAACAGTCGACTCCGCTTTCAAGAATTATTAATGACTTACATCCAGATTGTAACATTTGCACAGCTTCTTTCGTACAATTTTAAAGCAACCCTTGTGCGGCCTACCTTAGCTTAAGACATTTATTTTCTTTGTAAAGTACGCCTTGTCTATTTTCAAGAGAGAAACGCTAAATAAAAAATAATTCAATGAATATAAACGGTCAGCGGCTCCATCGTGGATTCGTGGCGATATTAAAGCTCGGTTTCACTGCCATCGAGTGAAACTAAGAACATTTCTCTCGCGAAAGCCACGTTACCAGTCTGCTATGTACTCACATCAGCTATACTGACTTAAGACATAGGCTATAGATTGAGGTAAAATAACTGTAACACTTGCAGGCGCGGTCTTGATTACGAAGACAATCTTCAAATTGCTTGTATCTATTAGTGTAATTTGTGGTGCTCCCTTTTTTGTCTATATCTATATAATAGTACCTTTAAACGAGCAATTCTTGAATATATAATAATAATAATCTGAATCTCGAAAACAGCTCCAACGATTTTCAAGAAATTTAATATGCAGGGGATTTCGGGGGCGATAAATCGATCTAGCTAGGTTTCATTTTTAGAAAACGATTAATAAATTAAACGCTTTCGTTCCAATTGCCAATTTTTTTTTTTAAGTAAGAGTGATCCAAAGAGAGAAAAGCCTCAAAGCAAATAACTCAATAAAATGAGTGAGCGAAGATGAATTTCTGATGAAGTAGTAGCAGTCGTAATTCTAGTAACGCGGCATATAAAAATAATGGTCACATATGAGAGGTCGCAGTTATTGCTAAGTGATATTGATTGGCGGTAGTGAGGTCGCGCGTTCGCTCTCGGGAAGAGCACGCGAGGTGAGAGAGATGTTTTTATTCGTCCGACACGTCCACGGCCGCTCGTCTCGACGATGTGTCGTCCTCCCACGGGACACTGGCCTTACTTCCGAACGGAGATATTTATAGCCGCCCCAGAAGCCGCTGTTACCTAATGTAACGTTTTATGGTGGCCCTTATTACGGTTACCAGGCCTGTCGTCTATACCTTGCATTCGTACTACTCTGAAATTTTATTTATTCAATCGATCCAGATAAATATTGAGTTTTGTTTTCCAACTAAAATAAGAAGTGATAGTGCTACACAACCTTTCTCCAAATAGCAAGCAGCGGTCACTAGCGGCTCGCAAAAATGCCATGTCGAAGATATTCTTTGCAGCAATCGTAAATTGGGCTGGTCCCCGGGGTACGCCACGGCCGCCTTCAGTGCCGCATACGCTAATCGTAGGCGGCCACCCGCCGCGCCGCCGCCGCCTGTGCTCGCGCCTCGCTTTCCTCTGTGTGCCGCGTCGTAATGGCCGCGAGAAAGCCTCTTTTGTTACGCTAGCGATTTGTTATATCTCGCCGCGCTTTTCCGAGATATACCTGCTTTGACTCGCGTAATTGTTCTTTCGAATCGGTGGTTTTGTTGTGTATAAAATGCTTTGTCACATAAATCTGTTAAGTTGCCCTTTATAGTCGGTATATACTTGGTTTCATTGTTAATAATCCACATTCATTAGCCTGCCGCGGAATCGATTTAGAAATGAGTCATCTTGTTTTCTTCTTAATAAAATGCTAGCTAAGTAAAGAATTCCTTAAAATAATAAGATTTCTTTTTGCACGGACAAATGAATTAAGTCAGTAGTTTGTTGTCATGACAGCTTGAGTTAGCTCAAGTATATTATGTGTTAGGTGCGAAGCCGTACTCGCCACGCTCGGCTGCGCCGCCGGCCGTTCAACTTGCTGTTGTGCTCGGTTTGCAGTTTGCTGCTCGAGAACCATCACTTCCTACATTCCTCAAACAACACATGTTGCTACTCATAACAGTACTTCAAGATAATTGTTAATTTCTCTCAAGTCAAGGAAAAGAGAAATCTTGCATTAATATTACAGTCACATTAATGAACTTGATGCGTGCGTATGTACAAAAATTGCATTTATTATTTAGTTATATCCGGAGATATTTTATTTTTGCCGTTTGCGTCTCTGTGAAACATTGTTGCCATGTTGGTGCATTTTAGCGATAAAACAATAAATAACTTCGTCCTCAAAGGTCGGCAACGTATCTCCTAGACGTCGATGATGCCTGAAAATGTTATGTCGGCAGTATCCATTTAATATGTTGCGAAAGCCTGGCGGCAATTTTATCACATAAAAGCACACGAAATACTACCCTTAGTATAATGTTTACGTACATTCTCCATTTTGGCCAGAAACATGTCTAAATCAAAATTCTTAGAGACTTCGCACCTGGCCAAATAATGATATAGCCCCGTGACATACTTTGCTGTGTGACAATTTTCGCCGTAAGGGGTTGTTCTCTAGCTCACGATGACTCGGGGACCGCTCGTTACTGTCTCACCTGTCCTACACGAACCATCCCCTACACAGGCTTGATGTTTCCACTAATGATCTCGTGTCAACACATTTTTAATAAACCTTGCTCTGGTAAATATTAGTTTTTTTTCTGCTTAGCAACCTAATCCTATAACGCCATGTTTAACGACTAATTACTTAGCCGCCTCTGTAAGCACGCAACAATACAGTATCTGCTCTGCAGCTTTTTTTTACATTGTGGAAGCAAATATGCATATGATGTAAATAGACTTTTTACTTCGGCGCCACTATTCATCCCAGTTCATTGTTCTTCGAAATTGCTCTCCGCTGAGAATAGTGCTTTTGGGTCTAGCTGTTAGCTGCCTTTTTTCACCGACAATGTGTGTACCTAAACAATCTAAAGATATTTTCACTGTGTGGTCTTTTCATAAACTTTGTGAGATTCTAAAATCACACAAAGTTACGCTGTTTATAAAACATCGTGGGAAAAACCAATTTTACATAATTCCATAAAACCGCACCTCTTTTCTATGGGAGTAGACAGGAACTACAGAAAGCACTGTGCCCACGTATATACTGTTTCCTCGTGGATATCATTTCCGCGACCAATAAGCTAATAGGTACGTTTGTTTGAGCACCACGCATGTTTTCACGTCCATTAGATTATGTAATTTTCATGTCTGGTCTGTCATGTCATTACAGAAATGGGCCAGACATATTGTACATGCACATGTCCTTGTGTTTAATAGCTAAGAAATTTCGAAGCATTTTCGCACATCAGTGTCCTGCTTTATGTGGAATTTGATCAAAAATCGACTTCACAAAATCACAACCACAACTGGAAAGAAGTCTCGTCTTAATTTTTTGTGAAAAATCCTAAATTTTGAAAAATCACAATACGTTTTTTTATACGTTTCATGATGGTGCTGAAATAAATATTATTTTCTAGAATACGTTTTCAGTGTTGGTTTTGCATGTTATAAAGTGCATTTTTTGCGATCAGCAGTTTTATCTGCATTCGCAAATAGATAGCCGATAGAATGATAAAGTGTGTTTAGCTGTATCTAGTTGTTTACTCGACAGCGGTAAAAGGTTTGCGAGTCCCTCGCGGCGCGGGGCCGCTTGTTTTCATTTCGTTATTTACTTTTAATTTGGCAGCAAGCGGATGATGTGGTGGGTGGGGGCGTGTCGTGTGAATAATTGAGCCGACACAGAGTCGAGTGTCGGACCGTCCGTGCACTCGGCGGAGGTGGCCTGCTCGCGGTCCCAAGTCATTGTAAACGTGACACAAATTACTTACTCATAGGGATGTACAAAGAAGTAAACCACACAATCGAAAAATAACGGTTAAAAGCCAAGCTTTAAATATCATCATTTTAATAAAGATTTACTATGGAAGCCTAAAAACCTATACCAAATTCCAAGATACCAGTAGGTAACCGTAAAAGAGTTACAGCTTCAACCCAGCCTCAGTCAACCGCAGTGGGTAGTAGCACTTTGACTTGGAGCTGGCCAAGCGTTGTGCAGAGCTTATAATGACTTTGTTACGTAATATTGTAACGTTGCGAGTATTCGATATTTCAAAAACCTAAGGGCTAAAAATGGCTTGCAGAATTATACACAATATAAAATGAAAACAAGCACCTACTAAAATCCCTATTTAAATAGATGATTAAACAACGTAAATCTTTAAAAAAGACAACATAGTTTTCATAATTAACAAAGTTTTTAAAGAGATACGTAACCTTTTGTATCGTACATAACATACATTTCCACAGTTGGGACTAAATAATCACAAAGTTAATTTAAAATGTTTTCATTTCAAAATGCAGAGGAAAAGAAAGTTAATTACGTTCGCTAGAATGTCAGTTGCTGTCCGGATGGACTACTTCCTAAAATCCTTTGAATTGTAGAATAATTGATGATGCAAATTTCTTCGATATGTTTTTTTGGTTATTTATATATATATATATTACTTGCTATTGTTTTGTATCCTTAATTGCCAATATTTAACATCGAATAAAACAAAGTGTTTGACTTTTCAACTCTTTTTCACCATAGTTCTTTTAATCTCTTTAACACAATGGATTTTGATGCGGGGGTTGTCATTATAAGCTTACATGTAAGCAATATAAAACCTGGCGATGATAAGTTACCCTCTTGGGTCATATCCCATATCAAATACCAATTTTACAGGGTTGCTAACGAATAACAAATCAGATTAGACCAATAAGATCAACTCGAAAGTCCGATACTAAGTATCAGAAGAAAAACTTCTTCTCCGAGACGGAATGCCAAAAATTTTCGAGCTCTCCTAGGTCACTTGCATTTTCGTTTCGACAAAACAAACCACAGTACGGGGTGGTGCTAACAATGCTGTTTGGCAGGCTGAACCGATTTAACATGATTTTATTTATTTATTATTTATTTTATTTATTATATACTTTATTGTACACCTCATAATAAGAACAGGACAATCATAC